>JAKUCM010001274.1:0-25577 GCA_023374145.1 Lepidium sativum | reverse complement strand
AATGTGAAACAGTAGGAGTAAACTTGAAAGTTTTGACTCCTCACCTCTTTAAAAATCTTATTGAAAAGCCCAATGGGACAAAACCAATAGAGGAAAAAAGATTATGGTTCATAATCACAGTTTGGTTATTGCAACCAATCCGAGTTTCGAGCATATAAACTCACATACCTTTGTTCTTGCGGCCTTAGTGAATATGTCGGCTAGCTGATCCGAGTTTCTTGTGTAGCAAAGCAAGATCACACCTTGTTAAATATTTTCCCTAACCTTATGACAATCCACTTCGATGTGTTTAGTCCTCTCATGAAATACCGGATTTGATGCAATGTGAATGGCGGCTTGGTTATCACAATGCATCGTGATTGGATCTTGTGACTTAACTCCCAAATCCTTAAGCAATGCCTTTAACCATATGAGTTCATCCGTAATTTTTCTTATAGCTCTATATTCAACTTCCGCACTTGAGCATGACACCACATTTTGCTTCTTGCATTTCCAAGTCACTAAATTGCCTCCAAGGAACGTGTAATACCCGGTGGTAGATTTTTGTTCTTGTTTATCTCCGGTCCAATCTGCATCACAATATCCTACAAGTGTTGTATCCTCGTTCCTTCCCATCCAAATGCCATAGTCGGATGTGCCTTTGAGGTATCGGAGAATTCGATCAACCATATTCCAATGACGTTTTCTTGGAGCTTTCATATGTTGGCTTACTTGGTTAACCGCAAAGCATAGGTCCGGTCTTGTAATGGTGAGATAGATAAGTTTCCCAACCATTTATCTTGCTCCCCCTTGCACGTTGCTTTGTAGGCATCTTCAAGAGGAGTGGAAGCCTTTCGTGTACCTATATCACACTCATTCAAAAGATCAAGTGTATATTTTTTTTGTGAAAGATAAAAGCCTTCCAGAGATCTACATACCTCAATCCCAAGGAAATATTTCATCTCTTTCAAGTCTTTAATATCAAAAATGGAATGTAGATGAGATTTAATACCTTTGATACCGGTGATGTTGTTTCCCGTGATGAAGATATCATCCACATACACAAGGATGACAACAATACCATCCGTATATTTTTCTGTGAAGAGTGTGTGATCGGCCTCAGACTATTTGAAGCCATGATCACGCAAGGTATGGCTCAAATTGTGGTACAAAGATCGTGGTGATTGCTTGAGTCCATAGATAGTCTTCCTTAAGCGCAAAACATTACCGGGGCGGACAATATGTTCCAAACCGGGAGGAGGATGCAAATAGACCTCATCGTCAAATTCTCCTTGAAGTAACGCATTCTTGACATCCATTTGCCATAAAGTCCAATTAATGTTAGTTGCAAGAGATAACACAACACATACCATATGAAGTATTGGAACCAGAGCAAAAGTGTCATGATAATCCATGCCGTGTGTTTGAGTAAATCTGCGGGCAACTAAGCGAGATTTGTGATGATCGATGGAGCCATCACTATGGTACTTGATGTAAAGATCCATCTCGATGAAACCGCATTCTTTCCAAGCGGGAACTCAGATTCATCCCAAGTGTGATTGCAAACCATTGCATCATGTTCGTTTTGTACCGAATCTCGCCATACTTTGTGTTGTTTGGCCTCTTATAGGTAGTAGGGACAAAGTCAGTTGCTAGTTTGGTCAAGAAGGCGTGGTGCTCTATGGGAAGCTTGGCAAGGTTGCACATGACATGTTGTGGGTGGCCTTCGGCGGTGTTGTTGAAATAGACCCTTGAGTTGAGCCGAATGGAGGACGTACGGGTCCGGGTGCTGCGTCTAGGGCCAAGTGAAGGCGTTGGTTAGCCTTCAATGTGGTTGGGCACAGAACCGGGACAAGACAGATCGGTAAATAATTTGCTGGAAACGCCCTCTTAACCGCCGCTGGGTGTGGATGGTAGGGAGGGCACGCCATGCAGCTCCGTTCAGGGCGCGTCCTATGGGTCGGATGTAGGCGTCGGACTAGGCACGCCCTCCGTTCGGGGCGCGTCTTGCATCTCGGACAGGGCCTGCGAACCAGGCGCGTCCTCCTGGCGGGGCGTAGCCTGTGTTTCGGACATAGCCTGTGGGACAGGCGCGTCTTCCCTGCAGGGCGCGTCCTCCATGTGGGGCGCGCCCTCCCTGCTCGGTCCAATTCCGAGTTTTCTTAGAATTCTTTGGAGACATTTGGCTTTATCCATATCATTATGAGCTATTTCTTGGATTGCCAACCACTCTTGCTTCTCATAAAACTCGGTACCTTCCATGAACCGTACATCCCTTGAAACCACAACCCTCCTTGTATCTGGTATATAGCATTTATACCCTTTTTGATTGATTGAGTAGCCTATAAACATTCCATTGATGCTCTTAGCCTCTAGCTTGGTCCTTTGTTTCCCCTGGTATAAAGGCAAAACACACACACCCAAAAACTCGTAAGTGATCAATAGACGGTTTGGATTTCGTGAGTACCTCAAACAACGTTTTGTCATTGAGCACTTTTGTTAATGTGTCGTTGATAAGATAGCATGCAGAGGTTATTGCATCACTCCAAAACCTCTTGGGTACATTGTTGTGGAATATCATAGACCTAGCCACTTCCATGAGATGTCGATTTTTCCTTTCGGCTACACCATTTTGTTGTGGTATGTAAGGACATGTGGTTTGATGAATGATTACTTGTTTGTCAAGGTAAGTCTTAAACTCATGGCTACTGTATTCCCCTCCATTATCACTCCTTAGGATTTTCACCTTAGCACTATATTGATTAAACACATAAGTTTGAAAATTAGTCAAGACTTCCAAAACTTTGTCTTTACTTGACATTAGAGTTACCCAAGTATATTTGGATTTTTCATCAATAAACGTAACAAATTATTTGTGATTATCTCTAGAGACACAAGGTGAAGACCATACACCCGAGTGAATTAAATCAAAACAATTTTGATAAAATGTTGTATACTTTGGAAACACCGATCGAAGATGTTTCCCAAGTATACATGTTTCACACGAATCAGTTTTAAACACAACCTTAGGAAGTAAAATATTTGATGTCCGAGTGTGTGGATGACCTAATCTAGCATGCCACAACTCATCACTACTTAAACTACTTTGTATTACCGAACTAGATAAACACGAATTTAAAGATAAATTTGGACTATTCTCGGCTTTATTTAACAAGTATAATCCATCCTTGCTAACTCTATTTTCAAGTATCCTTCCACTCTTAATATCCTGAAATTGAATCGAGTTAGAATCGAAAATAGCTTTACAATTTAAATCACAAACGGTTTTATGCACACTAAGTAAATTTGATTTGAAATTTGGCATATAAAATGCCTTAAACTCCTTATCAAATATTTTAAGTTCACTTATGCCTCTAATAGGCACCCTTGCTATATTCACACAACCTAGAGTTGGTTTCACATTTTTAAGTAAATTAATATTACTAATCATGTGATGAGTTGCACCCGAATCGATTACCAAGGGTTTTGAAATTTTGGACACAAAGAAAGAGTAATTTAATGGTTTTTATGAGCTCTTCAAAGTCTGACCGCTTCAAAAATTCCTCATGAACAACCACCCTCATTGAGCCTTGGCTTGTCTCTTCATTTGCCATATTTGCTTTAGCCCTTTCCCCTCAGTTTGATTTTAGATGTGGATGGAGGGTCCAGCAGCGGTTCTTGGTGTGTCCCTTGTGTTTACAATGGTCACACACAAATTTTGTCCTCTCATCCTACCGGTAAGACGCCTTATTCCCCATTACAAGCTCTCCTTTTTCCCTGAGAAGATTTCTAGACCCTTGTTCTCTTTGAACTTGACCGCAAGTTTCATTCAAGGTTGGGATCTTTTCTTGCCTTAATAGATGACTAATCAAGTCACCATAGACTGGATTCAAGTTCGTTAACATCCTAAACACCTTATCTTGCTCAAGTCTTTCATGTAGAATCAAATGATCCACTGTAAACGGTCTAAGCATCTCAAGCTCGACCCAAAGATATCTATGCTTTCCAAACCATGTAGTAAACTCCATACCATCTTGATTGAGGTTTTGAATAGCCTTCTTAACCTCTTAGGCCTGACTGATGTTGCAGAGGTTTCCATGGATCCTTTTTAAAGAGTCCCATAATTCTTTCGCATTCTCACAATGAGAATATGCCTCGTGGATGGATGGATCAAGTGAGCTTTGGATAATGACTAAAGAAACTTGTTCCTCTTGATACTATTTTTCCTCACCTTCATTAGCCGTGACTTCAGCCCTTACTTCACCCTCCTTTTCTTTTGTCTTCAAACTAACCGAAACCGCCTTCTTTGGAGCTCCTTCAATGTGAACCCAAAGTCCTCAGCTTTTCAACACACTAGTGATGGTTCTTGACTACAAGAGGTAGTTAACACCCTTGAGAATCACATTAGCTCCTAAAAACTTCAAGTGTTCCATGATTTTCCAACGACTCACCCTTTTATTCAATGGTCCGAAAAAGCTTCAAGAACACAACAATTAAGAATTCAAAAATCAGAGATTAGAGGAAAAAAAGAAAGAAGTAAATCTTGGCCTATAGTGAACTAAGCTGTGATACCATGTGAGATTTTTTTGTAATAAGATTGAAGAGATTTGATAATAATTCAAGAGTTTTGGTGAAGAAGATTGAGAGATGGAGGAAGAGATTTCCGAGAGATAGAGAAAGAGATATGAGAGTATGAAGAAGAGTTTCTTTCTCTCTTACTTGATTTTTACATAAGCTTTTACATCCTATTTATAAGACAATCTAATGCTTCTATGTAAGGTAAGTTAGACATACTATATAATTGTGTAAGACCTAAAGTTAGACATTTCTACAAACGGTAATTAGACTTTTATGAAAGTAATGGAGTCTTTATTCTTCTCTAAGCCTCCAACGGCTCATTCCTTCTTCCTAGCCTCCAACGGCTCTTTCTTCACATGTCTCAAAGGAGACATGTGACTTTGACTCCTTCATGACTTGAGTCTCCAACGGTCACAAGAAAGAAGAGGCTCTAGACCTTGATAGCTTCTCACTCAAGTCTTAGTTGTAATAGGAAGAACCAAAAATCAAAGATAAATGAATTACATAATAATGGCGGGAATTATTAAACTGATCATCTAAATGAATGAAGGTGTAAGCTTTTTTATGATGTTATATTAAACTGATCCAGACCTTTATGATTCATTTTGAATAATGGTCGATGATGTTATATAAAACTGATCGTCTAAATTATATGCTATTAAACAGACGAAAGCCTCTCACGAATCCTCCGTGGAACTCTCGTCACTGTCGGAGGAATCTCCGTTGATTCCACTGAATCTTCCTCCATCGCTTCGATCAATAAGGGAAAAAGATCTCGAGAAATAATTTAGTTGGAGTATACAAATTGAATATGCTCAACTTGGATCAAACACTACAACAAAAAGATCATTTGCGATGGCATTTTGTGATGCCATATGGCAATCGCACAATTGCTTCAGTTTTGTAATAGTCTTGCGATGAATTTTTCCGAATTGCAAAGTGTCGCAAGGATGCGACGAAATAAAAACATCGCAATTCTTGCGACACTTGTGCATTGTCTTTGCAACAATGTTGCTACGTAGAACATTACCTCGCAACTACGCAGCAAAATATGTGATGCTTTTGCAATAAGCTTCTTCCATTGCAACATTGCAACATCATTATGATAGTTTTACAATGTACAAAAATAACAATGCAATAGAAAACTTTCATTTTTCCAATATAAATAGTCCTCCATAAGATTGACTCTTCATTCCAAATCATAAGCATTAAGAGAGAGAAAGTAGTGAGACAAAAAAAATTGGTAAAAAAAAATTCGAGAAATAAAAATTGTCTAAAAAGAAAAGATTTTTAATATAAAAATCAATGACGTTTGAACATGAAGTGTTCGCATTATGATGATAGATGTATAATCGAAGAGACATAGAGAACAGATAAGTGAGGAAGGAGATTCGAGATGGGTTGCGAGCATTCATAAATCAGGCGGCTAATAACCCATTTACTCCAAACGACGGTAACGTCTTTTGTTCATGTATGGAGTGTGGGAACAAGACATATTTGAATATCGATATGGTGAAAAGACATGTATATAATAGAGGATTTACTCCTAACTATTATATATGGTTTTCACATGGGGAGGGGTATAGTATGGGTGCTGGTGTTGATGATCAACCTAGTTGTGATAATGCTAATTATAATTATGGCGGAAATATGTTTGAAAACTATGATCATTTATAAGGAAATAGGTATCATGATATGGTTACAAATACATATCATGGTAATATTCCTATTGTCGTTGAAAACACTATTGAAGAATCTAACGCCGAAGCAAAACAATTTTATGATATGCTAGATGCTGTAAATCAACATATCTATGAGGGATGTAGAGAAGGTTTATCTAAACTGTCATTAGCATCTAGGTAGATGTCTATTAA
Source organism: Lepidium sativum (assembly GCA_023374145.1). Taxonomy (NCBI): domain Eukaryota; kingdom Viridiplantae; phylum Streptophyta; class Magnoliopsida; order Brassicales; family Brassicaceae; genus Lepidium; species Lepidium sativum. The sequence continues at coordinate 19,146 of JAKUCM010001274.1, read as the reverse complement.
AAGTGAGGAAGCATAAGTGAGAGAAGTGTGAATCAATTTGTTGATATCTTTAAAGAGTATTTGCCAGAAGATAATAATTTTGTTGGGAATTACTATGAAATACAGAAGGTAGTTGCGGGTCTTGGATTACCATCAGAAATAATTGATGTCTGCATTGACAATTGCATGATTTTCTGGAAATAGGATGATAAGTTGCAGGAATATCGATCTTGCGGGAAGCCAAGACACAGAGCAACAGGTGGAATGACGCATGTCCCATCCAAATGTATGTGGTGCTTGCTAATCACTGATAGATTGAAACGATTATACCAATCAAAAAGGACATCATCGGAAATGAGATGGCATGCATAACATATAGTTAACGATGGTGAGGTCACACATCCGTTAGATGAAAAGGGTTGAAAACATTTCAAATCGTACATTATGACTTTGCTAAAGAGTCTAGGAATGTTAATCTAGGTTTATGTGGTGATGGATTTAGCCCATTTGGTTTGTTTAGTAGACAATATTCTCTATGGCCTCGATGATACCTCGCATTCCCTGCTTCGCGTTTGCAGTGAATATTTTGCAATACCTTTGCAACTACTTTGTCTGATGCAAGCCTTGTGACACCTTGTGACGAATTTGTTCGTGCGGCTAACGAATAATGACATATTTGTTGACGTCACAAGGCTGTCTCAAATGCCTATTTGCGATTCTCCTGCGATGCCTTCTTCCATCGCAAATGACCAGTTTTCTTGTAGTGAAAATTTGATGAATCTGTCAGGACTAAGTGGTTTATGAAGATGTCTGCCAGCTGCGTAGTAGTGGAGACATGTTGTAACTGTATATTTATGGCCTTGACTTTCATCATGCACAAAATTCAAATCTAACTCGACATGATTAACTCTCTTATAAAACACATTCATCGGTTGAGAATGAGTGACACTCAGAGTAATCAATAAAAGTTTCAAAAAATTTCATCGGTTGAGGATGAGTAACACTCAGAGTAATCAATACAACATTTCAGCCACAATAGCTTTTGAGTTAAGTAAGTAATGGAGCAATACTTAACCTCAAAAGAATATTGACTTATAGTGTTTTGTTTATTTGTTTTCTACGCAACATGAGAATCACCAAATTGCTAAATATGGTCTTTCCACTAATAGATAAGATGACACGATCAAGTAATGGTGACTTGGAAAGAGCCAGTTTGTTCCAACATAAACGGAATCGATTTGGAAGCAAACATATTCGTCTTTTTGATGTATATGTGGCATAATTTCTTTGGCAACCATACATACGATTCTTGTTCCAAGCAACTTGGATGCTTAAGATGTATCTCAATGGTCCGAGATCTTTTTTGTGAAAACAAGAGGATATCAATTGAACCTGAAGTTATTGCAAGCAATATGTATTATTTTTAGTACTTGGTGCCCACAATTATCATCTTTAGCACTTGTCGATTCTGAACTTGAAGTTATTACAAACAACAGCTGACTTTCCGAGAAGATAACATCTCTCGAAATACAAAATTATTCTTTCTCCAGATCATGCAACCTCAACCCTTTCATGCCATATAGAAACCCAACGAAGACACATCGACAACTTCTAGGTGCAAAACTTGTCACCACTTCTTTTTATATTATGTGCATAAATAGACATCCAAAGCTCGTATGTGAGAGTATATTGGTGCTTTCTTATACAAACGTTCATAAGGAGTGATATTGTTGATAAATGTGCTTGGCGTCATATTTATCAAATAACAAGTCATGAGAACACATTCACCCCAAAACAAAAAAGGAAGATGTGCTTGAGACCTCAAAGCTCTTGCGGTATTAATATGTAATGGTGTTTACACTCAACATGTACAGTATGTTGAGATGCTTCGACACAAGAGGTTTCATATTTGATACAAAGATGTGACAAATATGGATACATCATCACAAATTTGGATCCATTATCACTTCAAATGTCAAAACATAAGCTTGAAATTGTCTTTTGATCATGGCTATGAAATTTTCAGATATACTGGAGCTTGTGTTTTATTGTGGAAGAGAAACACCCAGACACTCTAGAGTAATCATCCACTATCGTTGGGAAATACTTTGCACCACAATGTGACTGATACGATATGATCCCCATAAATCAACATGAACTAACTAAAAAATATGAGAAGTTTTATTACAACTTAATGGAAAAAATATTGGGTTTGTTTAAAGCAGAGACAAACATCACATGCTTTTCAGCATTGAAATGATTTTTTAACATGTGTCATTGTGCGTCACTTAGTTTCACACCATCCTTGTTTTGATCAGTGATCACATAATTAGCAGGTTTGGTCGATGTCTTAATGTGAGGTACATATACACGCTTTGCATACTGTGTATGCCCACGTCCACGTCTGGAGAGTCCACATCCCTTTCCAATCAATGTTTGACCTTTAGGTATATCTCCTTACCATTCAGGATATTTGATTACAACAAAGCACATATCAGATGTATGAGTAGTTTAATTGTAATGAGCACATACCATAATGTTTTCTTTTCTCCCTTACTAATAGTGACTTCATGAGCAATTTCACTACTAACTCCAAAATATTCTTTGTGTCTAACCATGTTGTAAACTTCTCCAAGTGGTTGTATTGGCAAACCAGAAACAAATCAGGAGAGAATATAACGACACTAATCGTCAGGATTGTATAAGATTTGATGCACCTTATCCTCTTCTCGATCCGCTTCTTGAGAGTAGCAAGATCATAATTGAATTTGCCACAACTACAAATGCACACTGGACATTGGCTATTGAGAGTGTCCCAAGTGCTATTGATTTTACCATAGTTAGACTTAATTGTGAGACCTCTCTGTTTGCAGCAGGCTAGTTCAAATTTCAATTGTTGAAGTTTAGATCTACTCATCACAGAGAAACATTTCTTCAAATAGTTCCACAGATCTTGTGGGACATCGCGATGAGAAATGGTTGAAGGTAACACATGGTCAATGGTCATACGAATCCATGAGACCAGGAAAGCTTGAATCATCTTTCGGTCTTAAAAGTTTGTTGAGTCTTCAGTAGGTTTAACAATTTATACATCAAAAAAACCAAACTTCTTTCTCGATGTCAATGTTCTCAATCCACTTAGCCACTCATCATAGTTTGTGTATTTGAGAAAAAGGTGTGAGATCATAACGCCAAGATTATCAACATAGGAAAAATCGTAAGGAGAGATTGTCTTCTTCACTTCAGCCGGCAGCCGCGTTGGCGGGGGTATTTTTACTCAACATTTTTTCAGAAAAAAAATCTATTGTAGGGTTCTGACTCTAATACCATATAGAAAAGTAAAGTTTGAATAATTTCGTGTATTAAATTGTTGAAGAGATATAAATGTTTAAGTAGGAGAACGTAGCCAGTAGAATAAGGTTATCTACAACTAACCCAACAAACTTACAAAAAAGATAATGATCAACAAAGTAAAACGCCTAAGTATAACCGTTTAATGAACTAAGAGATAACTGGTAGTAAACTATACTCCTCTACCTATTATTCAAGTATTTGTAGTGGAAAAATCAAATTTCTGATACGTGAATCATTTAGTTAGATCAGTAACCATCAGTTTGTTTTTTTGGAATTTTAGATTTTATAAACTATTTACTGTCTACAAATTAAATATAGTTTAATATCATTTTGGTTGACGTAATGATTTCTTCTCTTTCAAACGTTTATACATTTTTTATACTTGTTGTAGCAGCCACTTGTTTACTCAATGTAATATTAGATGAAGATTGAAACTTCTAAATTCCAATGTTTTTTAGTTTCAACTAACACAATATATTTCTACATTGCAGGGGCGTGTACCTTCCAAAGTTTGTCTTCTTAAACCGGAAACTAACCGAATCTTCTGATCGACATTATAACAAAACCGTCTCACATCGGTTTATGTTGAAAAGTTCAGGTTGGAGCAATCCCGAACCAACTTGATATTTGACTTTAGTATTTTCTGAACATATTAAAGTTGGACCGTTGGTTAGCTACTCACCCAAATTAGTCCAATTAAACCGAAACCAAAATCGAGTAACGAATCCAACATCTTCATAACGTGTGCATTTGACAGATAGGGGTATATCTATCATTCAAATAGTTTACGCCACATTGCGAAATCTTAAACGAAAAATTCGGTATTTTATTTTTGTTTTAATTTGACAATATCCGCCGGAAAATTCGTAATTTTGACCCTTCGTCTTCGGAAATGGCGGCTGTTTCTCCGGCGAATGCAACCACCGCAGTTTCTCTCTATCTGCCTCATTTGAGCACTTCTTCATCTTCATCATCGTCGTCTCCACAATTTCTTAATTTGAAAACTGCGAAAACGGGTAATCGCTGCGTAAAGTGCGGAGTCAGAAGCTTAGAAAACCAGTCGGGTCACCGGAGCCTGGATTTCTTGTCCAATAGAGATCCATTAAGCTTAATTAATCCGAATTCATCTTCCTCTCCTATATCCATGTCCGCGGCGGCATCGGAATCCGGTGCTAAGTGCTCGAAGCGCGTCTGTCTCTTTCATAGTGATGAGACTAGAGATCTCGCTGAGAGAATCGTCGCACAATCTGATTGCATCGAACTACGAAGCATCAATTGGAAGTAAAACTCCTCGTTCCTCATATCTATTTAATGACTTCTCTTGCTATTTCTCTTCTTTTGTATCGTCTTCTTGTGATGATCCTATGTGAAAATGAAGAGTGCCGTCGAATTGTTCTCTTGATTTATTTCAGATTCGTGAGTCTGATTTTAGAAATTTCTTTGTCTCGCTTATTAACTATCTGAAATTTCACATGTGAGTGTCTTTGTGAATATGGTCAATGCTAATCCACGTTGAGATGAGATAGCCCTGTCAATCAACCCTACCGTTTCTTCTGCTCTCTAAGTCGTGAGGATAATTAAGTTTGATGTTTATAATAAAAGTGTAAATTTTTTTAAGGTTTTTGTTAACAATCACAATCATTGTTTTTGCTTAGGAAATTTGACGATGGATTCCCTAATTTGTTCATACAAAATGCTCAAGGCATTCGTGGACAGCACGTAGCCTTCTTGGCTTCATTCAGTTCACCAGCTGTGATCTTTGAACAACTTTCGGTTATATATGCTCTGCCTAAGCTTTTCGTTTCGTCATTTACACTTGTTCTTCCATTTTTCCCTACTGGAACTTCCGAAAGAATGGAAGATGAAGGAGATGTGGCCACTGCTTTCACTCTCGCTAGGATACTCTCAAACATACCTACTTCGAGAGGAGGACCAACTAGCTTAGTTACCTTTGATATACATGCCTTGCAGGTTCTTAGTTTATAACCTTGATCAATGCAGATGACTCTTCTCTTATTGTTCTCTTTGTTGATGGTTTCATCTAGATATTGTGTGTCTCATATTTGGATTGTAGGAAAGATTCTATTTTGGTGATACTATACTTCCATGCTTTGAGAGTGGTATACCATTGCTCAAGAGCAGACTACAGAGTCTACCTGATTCCGATAATGTAAGTCTCTTTCCCTCTGGTTATCACATTTCTATCACTTCCATTGTGTAGAGGTTCACAAGACTCAATTAATTTTGGGGCTTCTGTTCTTCATTTGTTTCAGATATCTATTGCATTCCCGGATGATGGAGCATGGAAACGTTTCCACAAACAACTACAACATTATCCAACGGTACTATGATTTCTGATGCACGGTCTCTATATCGCCTTTGCACCTTACAGCGAATCTGTGTGAACTGTTATAGGATTTAGCAACCTTGGTTTAGGCATTAGGAGCTTATTCTTCAAACCCACATTATATATAACTCCAAAAAGAAGCACTGCATCATCCAATCTTGAACAGAAAATCTGCACATTTTAACTCTTTGTCATTCAGATTGTTTGCAACAAAGTAAGAATGGGAGACAAACGAATAGTGCGTATCAAAGAGGGAGACGCTGAAGGAAGGCATGTCGTGATTGTTGATGATTTAGTTCAGTCCGGTGGGACACTAATCGAATGCCAGGTTCTGTAGTCAATCTCAAAACTATACCTCTGTTTTTATTTCTTTGTAACTCACCATAAGTTCTTGTTTCCTTCAGAAAGTCTTAGCTGCACATGGAGCAGCGAAAATAAGCGCATATGTAACACATGGCATATTCCCAAACAGTTCATGGAAACGTTTCAAACTTGACACCAAAGGTTACAACCATAACACAAATGTATTGCTTCGGTCTGAACTGAGTCATGTCTGTTTATAGTGACATTGTATTTGTCTTTTCCGTGATGCAGGTGATCCCGCTGAAGGTCTGAGCTATTTCTGGATCACAGACTCATGTGGACTGACTGTGAAAAAGGTGATGAATAAAGCTCCCTTTGAAGTTCTAAGCCTCGCTGGCTCCATAGCCTCTGCTCTTCAAGTTTAAGCTTATGTAAAAATCCAGCTGCAAGTAATTTTTGGGTGCCACTTTGATGTATAGTCTCGATCGAAACCTATCATTTTAGAGGTTTTTATTTAGGAAAAATCAATAATGTAATAATGTTTTCATTTCATTTCCTTTTTGTGCTTGATAGAAAGAAAATTGCTTTGGAAAATAAAGTTTGTTGGCCAACGTAAATTAGAAAGACAATGCATTGTTGAATTTTCATATTTCTTATTTAATTAATATTCCTTCTGTTTCTGTTTATTTGATATTTTATGATTTCTTTTTATTTGTTGCAAATTAAGTAGTGTTCTCATTATTCTAAAAAAAAATTGGCATTGACAAAAAAAAAAAAAAATTGGCATTAGTTCAATATTTTACCCCTACGTAATCAATATCATTATATTGAATAGTGTGCATTTAATGGAAGATGCAGTGATAATAGGTACTCCTATTTTTAATTTTCTGTTTTCTAATTAGTCGATATTATAAAAAATTTACACATATTAAATTTTTTGTGAAATAACATTTATATACTTATTTGTTACTTGAAGATAAAAATTAAAAACTTAAAAAAAAAACAATAAATGAAGGCAAAAATAATAAACTAAGGTCAAATATATATAAATATTGAAAACATCAATTTTTTTAAAAATAAATTTATTTTCTAAGACATCAACTATAGAAAACAGAACACCATGAATATTGTATTTGATTTCTTAATTAGTGTTTATTTTTCTTAAATATCAAATAAAATTGTGGCATTAACAGACTTGTATTTTTATATAATTAGCGTCGACAATTTTATATTTTCTATATAAATTATTTTTGTATAAGATTTGATAAGATTTTTTAACTGACCACTATTCATATTTTTATCTACATAATATTATTCATTTCATTTAATTTTAATATATAAAAATTTGTTTTAACTTAAATATTTCTATATATAATTAAATTGTAGCGTTAACACATTCAAATCTTTTATATTAATGAAAATAATTTATTATCAATTGATAAGATTTGTTAAAAAATTTAACTGATTATTATTTTTATTAACATAATATTATTAAAACAATTAATTAAAATATATAAAAATTTGTTTTAACTTAAATAGATAAAGATAAAATAATTTAAATATAATAAAAATATACTGTTTATAAAATGAAAGCTACACATAAATTTTTTTATAATTTATATATTAAGTTTTATAAAAACAAAATATTATTAGTACTAAGCATAACATTTTATATTCAATTAGATATGAAATAAATATAAAAATTCTTAATAATAATTAAATTCCTAATATTTAAGATATATCATAAATATTTCTAATCAATATTTATTTCAAACATTTTTACTCTTAATCCTAATAGAAAAATTATATCAAATGACTTTTATTTAAGATATATTCCATAATATTCTCATAATATTAACGATTATGAGTCCTTTTCTGACGATTTTTACGCTTTTACAAAATTGATCTTCTTAAGTCCTGATTGGTATGAAATTTTATAAAACTTTTATCATCGAGAAGCATAAACTGTATTCTCGAGGAGCTGTAAGCTTTTGTAAGATTGGTACAATTAATTGATTGGAATAGCTGTAAGCATTTAATATCAAAATTACAAAATTAAACATAAATGGACAACAAAATTACAAAACTAGATATATAAATTCATGGACAAAAAAACAACTATTCGTTTCATATTTTCTTGTTAAAAGCCACGAGTTCATCTACCAAAGGAGAATTTGGCTATCATTCTCTTATCAAAGAAATCAACTCTCTTAAGATTTCATTTACCCAAAAGCCAAAAAATTTAAAAATTCAAGCACACAAGGTGTTCGATGATACTACCAGGACCACACCTCAAGAAAAGAACTTTGCCATTCCGAGCTGAGGCCTGCAGTTTGTCAACATAATCAAGTTTCTCTTCTTAATCTTTTAGATAACACATTTTTCAAATACTTTAGCATGATAATTATGATCCTTTGTTGAAATTGTTAAATAGTGTGTTGTTCTTGAGATGAAAGTTGTTGAAGGCCATGGTATAACGATTGATGTTGTGTTGGTAAACAGTGAACTTCATGAAAGTGATCAAATCGTTGTTTGTGGGCTACTAGCTAGTAAAAACCCAAACAAGTGACACCAAATCTTAGAAAAGATTTCAGGGACCTAGTGTCACAATGATTAGAGTATTACTTACTCCACATCCAACGAAAAGAATTAAGGGTGAAAGTACTTTCAGATCTCTACTCATAAGTCTTGTTAATGATTTTCTTCCGGTATTCATTCTTTAAACACACAAAGAAATATACTACTTTACTATAGTTTATGTCACTAGCCTTTGGTGTTAAGCATAATGTAATGTTTAGTTCTCTGCAAATCTAGAAAGAATTGTATAGTTCTCTGCAAATATAATTCAGGATTAACATTATTGATAAAATAAGGTTTTTTTTTTCACAATCGTAAAAGACCAAGTAGTAACTATACCAAAGTTGAATGAACTAACTTAAGCATAACAAAGTCATTTGAACTAATCATTTAATATCAAATTGCTCATATGTTTTTGGTGATATAATTTCGGGTCCCAGACATATATGCATCTCATGTTGGTTCATAATGTGTACTTTTGGCTTCATGTTCGTCATTTAAATCTGAAAGATTAAATGTGTGTTCTTCCATTCTTCCGAACTCTTCAAAGTTATGATCAGTTTTAGTTGATGCACATTTAAAATTCTGAAGAGTCATAGTTGCTACAACAATCTTGCATGGTGTTTGAAGATTATATCTTGCCTCATTTTTAAGAATTCGCCACTTTGCCTTCCACACACCAAAAGTACGTTCAATCACTGAACGTAAAGACGAATGACGCTTATTAAACATCTCACTTGCAATATTAGTTGGCTCTGCAGTCCATTGATGTGGATGATATCTTGTTTCTTCAATATGGAGCTAAATAACCCTTCCTATTTGGATATCCATAATCAACAAGGATAAATTTCCTTCACGATGTTTCGGAAAGAAACTATCTCTTATGCGTAATACGAGAGAACTTTTGTATCATGTGCTTGATGTTCCTCATATTTTGTCGGTTTTGAGCTTATTATTACAGTTATATTTGGGAAATTCGTCTATGTTTTATTGAGATTTCAGGTCAAAAACGTTCAGAGTTGGAATCATGTTTGAAGATGGACTTTGGAGAGGTTTGAAGCATTTTCCGGCATTCTCCACGAAAGGAAGGACTGATCGATCTACCAAGGACCGATCGATCAATGATCTGAAAGGGTTATGCGCACGATCCGAAGAATGACTTGGTTTTTTGAGAAGATCGATGCATCATCCCAAAAGATCGATCGATCAACCAAGGATCGATCGATCAAAGGCCTTTTGCAGAAACCTAATTTCGCGATTTTCAGCTCTTGATTTGGGCCCTATAAATACTATTTTTCCTATTTTTATTAGGGAGCCGTTTTTGAGTTGTGAGAGACGAATTTTGTAGAGTTTCAAGAGTTTGTAACCTAGGAAGAAGATCTCTTCATACTTGAGAAGAATTTTTGAATCCTCTTTATTTCTGTTAATGCAATTTCAATTTCAGTTCATCATGACTTGCCCAATTTGTTGTTCTATGTCTGAGTAGATCTTAGATCGGATCTAGGGATTCTAGGGTTTTAGAATTCACTGTTGGGAACAAATATGATTGATGAATAGATGATTCTCCTTCTAATACTCGAGTCTAATGCATGGATTAGCATGATCACCTAGTCGATGATTTTAGGTTGTTAACTTTCCAGAAGATTGCTAAGAACTAGAACTAGGTTAGAAGAGCAATTCCTTCACTACCAACGAGAGTTGATGCTAGGTTGGATTGTGGGTAATTGAACCCAAACAATAAGGCCTATTTGTAATCTAAAACCAACGAGAGTTAGGACCTTTAGGTTATTAGTAGAGGGGTGGATTCAACGAGAGTTGGTTTACCTTTATTTATGTTCAAGTCGAGAATAAGATTAGAGTAGTTCCTGAATAGTTTCCCTAACAAGAATTCTAACTCCCAAATGAATACCCGATATCCGATTACTTTAGTTATTTGATTACAATCACATCAAAGTTGTTAGAATTCACTTCCTTCATTAGATTGATATAGCTTGCAATTCAATATAAATTGAGAGTGTAACTTGGTTCTTCGTGGATTCGATCACTAAATACTATTTCGTTTGCTTTGCACTTGCAGTAGGATATAGGGTTAAAACTCGTAGTATCAAGTTTTTGGCGCCGTTGTCGGGGAACCAATAGTTGCTTTTCGATTTTCTGTTCACAGTTTCAAGTCTATATCGTTACTTATGTTTTCCTTTTTGTTTGTTTTTTTTCTTTTCCAGGTGTATGACCAGAAGTCAAGGTTCAGAATACCTATTCAACTTAAATAATCAAGAGCTTGCGAGAGTTGAAAGAGAAAACCGAAGATCCAGAAATATGAATCCTCCAGGAAATCAAGCGCAGGACATGGCCACAATGGTACAGCAGTTACAGAGAGAGTTGGTTGAGATTAGGAGAGTACAGAGCCTGCTCAACGCAGAGCGATAGGCGACATGGACACTCTGCACACTCACTATCGAAATCGCTCAGCTATTCGACCTCCTGCTATTGAGAGGAATGATTATGAGATCAAACCTCAGTTCATTGTGTTAGTCAAGCAGTATGTCTTTAATGGACTTCCAGGGGAGAATCCTATGGACCACATAAAGAACTTCGAGGACATATGTGGGACCACTAGCTCTAATGGTGTACCTGCTGATTATGTGAAGTGTAAGCTCTTCCATCAATTCATTCTCAGATAGAGCTTCCAGGTGGTTGCGTTCACTACCTCCAGGATCACTCACCACATGGGCTCAGGTTCGAGCAGCATTTCTAGACCAATTCTACACGAAATCCAAGATTGTAGCTCTCAGGAGCAAGGTTTCATCGTTTCAGGAACGATCTGGGGGATCTTTGAATGAAGCCTGGGAACGTTTCAAGGAGTACCAGCGAGACTGTCCGCACCATAGATACTGAAATGAACAGCTTCTCAACACCTTTTGATAACGGGATCGAGTGGGAGTACAAAAACTCTCTGGATGCTGCCAGTAATGGGGATTTCATGACCAACACTAGGGATGAAGCCTTCACTCTGATTGACAACCTAGCTGCAAGTTATGGTAGCCATTGTCCGGAATATGATCGGAATAGGGAGGTAAACAGTGTGGAAATTCAGAGGATCGATGACATTGCTGAGAAGTTGGATATCTTGATCCGAGCAAATCAGGGTAATCAGAGGAGTGTGAATCAGGTTGAGGACAGTAGAGAAATGACTCGGGTTCAAGATGTTTTGGCTGGTTCCGAAGATCTAAGGAAGGTCGACTATGTTAACTGGCAGAACAGGAACATAACCCAAACTACCTTTCCTACAGGAGCACTAACGTTGAGAACCCAGAGGATGTCACTTTTCCAGCACCCACACTGCCCCAAGGGCCACCTTTTCAGGGAAAGCCATTCGTCCAAAACTCAGGGCAGAGATGGAACAACCAGAAACCGTTTGCTCAGAACGCAGGAGGGTTAATTGGCAAAGACCGTACAAGCCTTATGTACCGCCACCAATGCAGCAACAACCTCCAGCAGCACCTTCAGGGACGTCGAACGAAGAAATTAAGGCCCTAATATAGCAGCTTGCTGTTGAGCAGCAAAAGACTACCAGGGAGTCAGTTTCTATTAGACGCCCCCAAAGAGCCCTACCTGAGAAGGTTGAGAAAAATCCCAGAGAATCTTGCAATGTGGTAAAGTCTAAAGCATGAAGTTCGGTTGAGAGCAAGCATGATCCTCAAGCTCCATACCCTAAGGAGCTTGAGAAGGTAGAAGATCAATGAGAGTTCACGATACCATGCCGGGTTGGACAGCTGGTTTTCAGCGATGCCCTATGCGATTCTGGAGCTAGTATCAATGTTATCTCCTTGGAGACTACGGATAAACTTGGTATTGAGCTGATGCAGGAACATCACTCCTCTGTTTTGTTTGGAGATGCATCTTCCAAGGTCCCTAATAGAAGACTTGTTGACTTCAGTCTCCTGGTCGGGAATTGCAAGATCCCTACGGACTTTACGGTTGTTGAGATGGTAAGAGAAAGAGCCATTCTGATCTTGTTGGGAAGGCCATTCCTCAACACAGCTGGGGCCAAGTTAGACTTTCTGAGTCAGAGAGTCGTGTTGCAGAACGTCGACAAGGACGTTTCATACCCCATTCGAGCTTCTTCGAGTCGTATCTGTGGGATGATTCAAGATGATGAAGAAGATAGTGACTGTGACGAACAGTATGAGTTGTTTCGCGAACACGAGAGGGACTCGGCTGAACATCAAGACACTTGTATCCTTTATCGTCTTGACAAATTTTGCAATTACGATGTTAATGGTCTTGTTATAAAAAATTTTGCAGGCAGCCCTGTCATTGATACTGGTGGAGTTTACACTGTCAAGGAAATAGGCCGCAATGGAGTTGTTGCATTGTTGGATGCATCTGGAAGGACGATACATACGAAAGATGAACAGTTGAAAAGATTCATCATTGAGGAGATCAGTGTCCAAGGAGTGAGCAAACCTCACTCAAGCAATTCCGCCATCTGAATGGCATCCGAGTCAAACTAATGGATGCAAAAGAGCGTTGTGTGGGAGGCAACCCACAATTAGGTAATTTGTTTTTCGTTTTTCTTTTTTATTTGATTTCATTTTTGTTTTTGGTGTTTTTGCTCTAAAGTAGGAAGCTCTCGAAGGCACAGATCGATCGATCTACCAATGATCGATCGATCAAAGGCATATAGTAGGATGTGCACGATCAAGAGCACGACCGAGCACAATGCATCGACCGATCAGGACTTGCGCACGATCCATTGCCCTACTGGAAAAGTATGGATCGATCGATCGAGGTGTAGCGCACAATTCGTTGCCTGACTGGATGAGCATAGCCTGACCAAATGAGCAAAGACCGACTAATTGAGCATGAAAAGTGCAGGATCCATTGCGCGACTGGAAATTCATGGATCAATCGAGCAGTATCACCGCACAGTCCAGAGTATGAAATGAAGAAAGACAGATCGATCGAGCAATTTAAGAAGCATTTGCGCACGATTCACTGCCCGACCGAGCATGTAAGGATCGATCGTTCTATGCACGCAAGAGCATAAATCGATCGATCAACGCTGGGATCGATAGATCCCAGATCCAGCTTCGTCTTCTTAAACGCGCAGAACAGATACTTTTCGCGAAAACCCTATTGCGAAAATTTTAGAAACTTGATTTCTCTCTTGTTTTTCATCTGTTTTCAACGATTCAAAAGCCTAATCCGTTTAAAATCTCATCTTCTATCTGATTTTGTGGTTTATAACTCCGATTAGTAAAAGTATGTCCTCTAAATTCAAATTTTTAGTCCGATTTGGAGGTTGAATTGCGTAAAAGGGGAACTTGTTTTCTTGTTGATTTTCATCGATTAACTGATGCATGTGCCTCATTCTTACATAGATTCGACCCCCTCTTACTGTTTGGATTGTTGAAATTCGATTAGAAATTGCTTGTTAGGTTGAAGGAGAATTTATAGGGGAATTTCAAAATTTTTAGGCTTAATTTTGTTTTGTTGTGGTTCAATTGATACATTGCTCGATATTGATCTTGTTTTATTAGAGAAGCAATCGAATCACTGATCATTTGTACACCTAGAATCTCGAATTCTTGGGAATTTTCTTGATCACAAACTCAAATTTTTGGTTGTGTCTATGTTCTTTGTTTGTAGATGGTGCACACATCAACCTCCAATCCTAGAAAAACCTACACTGAAGGTCAGGGCATCTTCAAAGCTGCAGCGCGGTCAGTCATCGCGACATGACGATGATATACCTGGACGAGGTCAACTTGGTGACTGTTTGCCGTGGCCGAGGCCGGAACAGACATACTTTGTGGATAGTGTGGCTAACAGGGATGCCCCCGCCCTTGTCAGGAATTCATCAGTGTACAAGGACAAGACTGAGGGAGATGGTTGGAAGAGCTTTCACGAAAGCTTCTATAATCAACTCCTGACAAACACGTTGATCTCAACCAAATTCATTTGCCGCGAGACGCTAGACATGATGGGCGTTCTGGAGGATGTTGTTCAACTGTTGGACAATCTTGGTTTGACCAAGTTCTGCTTCGAAGCCTATCCACTGTATCCAGAGGTAGTCCGACAATTCTTGGCGACATCTGATCTGCACGCATGCGCCGATCCCCATAGTCCAATCTATGCACAGTACCTGACGTACCGGTACAGAGGAGCCCTCTACACGATCATGATTCGAGCTATGCCAGATCTACGGTTTTGATGAGTATGCGGTTGAGCAGAAATCGTCAAAGAACTCTCCTCTAAAGAATGAATTGTGGTATGTGTTGTCAGGTGATGGGTATCAGGGTAAGGCCTCAAAGCTCACTCACATAAGGAATCCGGCCATTTGGATAGTCGCCAAGCATATCGGGTCGACAATTCTGGCAAAAGAGGAGTCAGACAGTGTGACAAAATCTCAGCTGAAGTATTTGCACGACACCATCTCTCCTATGGTACCGGATCTGTACCACGACCCTACTCTCACTACAGGACCTCCTTCAAACATCAACTAGGGCTATCTTTTCGCCAACGAGCTGATTAGGCGAATATACAGGGGTGACCCGAGGAAGGGAGTGGTTGAGCCAATCGGTAGTCTCCGGACACCGATCTTCATGCACCATGGGTTAGACCTCGAGCAGACAGAAGTTATTCAGAGGATCGATCTGATTGATACAGCTGCCTTGGCAAGATTTGGGTACCTTCTCGAGAAGAAGCAGTGGACCTTTTTCGATGATACACCCCAGATGATGTATGTCACCCTCTAAGCTCCCCACATCACTTCAGTAAGTTACAGAGAGAACATGGAGTTTCGATCTGATTTGTCGTATCCCGAGATCTCCGGTAAGCTCGAGGAGAACAAGACTGCACCGCGAGCTTGATCTAGGAGAGCTGGAGCTTCCACCTCTACTCAGTTCGTACCTCCTGCACCAGCCGCTTAACCTTCTGGCTTTTTGCTTCCCGAGTTTCCTGAGGAGGAACTCGGATTGCCTCACTAATCGCCGGACTTCAACGGATCGGCAGTTCAGAGACTGGCAGGTTGAGAACGATAAGGAGGGAGCGGTCGATACAACAGATAATCGGAAACGCTTTGAGGAGGATCTCATCATCCCTTTGTATGAGTGCACCTGCAGCCGATCGTGACGAGCATGCTTCCATGCCTACCGCACCTACCCGCTGACCGGATGTTTCTGGACATCGGTCTAACGATGATGAGGATGATCAGACAGTAGATTACCGCCTTTCTCACCGCCACAGAGCACCAGGTGACCGGTACAGCGAGAGCCCTGAGTAGCTCATTCGCTACTTCCCACTTTTACTTCAGTTTATTTTCATTTTCTTTGAGACTGTTTCTTTTTGTTACCTTTATTTCTTTTGCGTTTTTATGTCTTCCCTTTGGTTTATTTTTACACCAGTCCGGTGTAAAGTAAGTCTGGGGGAGAACCTATTGACTAACGTATTTTTCTATTTTGTTTCTTTTCTTTCTAGGATTTTCAGACTATTTCCTTCTTTTATTTCTGTATTTTTGAGCTTTTGAGACTGAAATCATATCATTTGATTTTCTATTTCCTTAGCATTATCCTGAACTTTGTATCACTTGTTTTGCATTTGTCAGGAATCGATTAGACTGTTGGAAAACCTAGAGACAAAGCAACACTCAGTTTCAGAGCACACTCATATCAATTTTCAGGGGATTTCATGCTTATTTCACACCTAACCTGACTTAATCCTCTCGTCAAGGGAATTGGTAATACATCAGGTATGTTCCTTCTCTTTACTCAATGAAAGATGTTCCTTGTAAGTTTGGTTTTGTATCTCTCTTCACCATGTTCATGCATTTTGAGCCAAAAATTCTGATAGTCGATATAAATTTTTGCATTAAGTTAGCCTAGGGTAAAAGTTTTCCAATGACGCTGCAAATTTTTAGAGTGAATTAGACGTCTCTGAGGATACATCCAATGACGTGACCTTTTTCACTTTACTGATTAGCTTACTGAAGGAAAACTCCAATGAAGCAACTTACTGGTAAGAATTGGTCTTATGAAAATAGAGAGATGGAATCAAACTGAAGGTAGTCTAGAGAGTAAAAGTAGGAACTCTTAGCCTTTGGATCGAATCCCCTCGAATGAGACTGCACTTAGATTTATTAGGGAGTTAGTATGGGAATTATGATTTTATTTTTGAGTTGTGACGCGAGATTGTTATGTTTGCTAAGTCCGGGGGAAGTACAAGGTAAACTCAATTTTGATGAGTCGTATTCTTGTGATCACTTTGGACTTGATGTGCAGAATCTCGAGAGAGAGTCATTTATCTAATGAGATGTGATCTCCCTATAGTCTTTCTTTCTTTGCTTGAGGACAAGCAAGAAGCTAAGTCTGGGGGAATTGATGTTCCCCATATTTTGTCGGTTTTTAGCTCATTATTACATTTATATTTGGGAAAATCTTATATGTTTTATTGAGATGTCAGGTCAAAAACGTTCAGAGTTGGAATCATGTTTGAAGGTGGACTTTGGAGAGGTTTGAAGAATTTTCCGCATTCTCCACGAAAAGAAGGACCGATCGATCTACCAAGGATCAATCGATCAATGATCTGAAAGGATTATGCGCACGATCCGAATAACGACTTGGTTTGTTGAGAAGATCGATGCATCATCCCAAAAGATCGATCGATCAACCAAGGATCGATCGATCAAAGGCCTTTCGCAGAAACCTAATTTCGCAATTTTCAGCTCTTGTTTTGGGTCCTATAAATACTCTTTTTCCTATTTTTATTAGAGAGCCGTTTTTGAGTTGTGAGAGACGAATTTTGCAGAGTTTCAAGAGTTTGTAAGCTAGGAAGAAGATCTCTTCATACTTGAGAAGAATTTTTGAATTCTCTTTATTTATGTTAATGCGATTTCAATTTCAGTTCATCATGACTTGTCCAATTTGTTGTTCTATGTCTGAGTAGATCTTAGATCAGATCTAGGGATTCAAGGGTTTTAGAATTCACTATTGGGGAACAAATAGGATTGATGAATAGATGATTCTCCTTCTGATACTCGAGCCTAATGCATGGATTAGCATGATCACCTAGTCGATGATTTTAGGTTGTTAACTTTCCAGAAGATTGTAAGAACTAGAACTAGGTTAGAAGAGAAATTCCTTCACTACCAACGAGAGTTGATGCTAGGTTGGATTGTGGGTAATTGAACCCAAACAATAAGGCCTATTTGTAATCTGAAATCAACGAGAGTTAGGACCTTTAGGTTATTAGTAGAGGGGTAGATTCAACGAGAGTTGGTTTACCTTTATTTATGTTCAAGCCTGGAATAAGATTAGAGTAGTTCATGAATAGTTTTCCTGACAAGAATTCTAACTCCCAAATGAATACCCGACATCCAATTACTTTCGTTATTTGATTACAATCACATCAAAGTTGTTAGAATTCACTTCATTCATTCGATTGATATAGCTTGTGATTCAATATAAATTGAGAGTGTAACTTGGTTCTTCATGTATTCGATACCTAATTACTATTTCGTTTGCTTTGCACTTGCAGTAGGATATAGGGTTAAAACTCGTAGTATCAGGGCTCTTCCAGGAGTGATAACATATTCATATATAAACTTCATATCAAAATTACAAATAGCAAGAACATTCATCGAAGGAAATTATTTTCTCACATTCCAATATCTTTCCTTTTGAGCACTTGTAACTCGTACTGCCATATGTGAGCCATCAAGAGCTCTAATACAACCACTAAAAATGCTTGATCGGTAGGAATTGTCGAGATAGTGGGTATTAGCTGTTTGGTGTCAGACTTATTTATCTGCTAAAAATATTTTTGTTGAGGCTTTAAAATACCTTTTGATAGAAGGAGGACAACATTGAGTACTTCCATAAATTTTCTATTTACTGTTTCTTGACTGCGTTGAAATTTTTTAGCGATTTGTACAAGATCTGGAGCGGCAGAGCCACCACCTCTCCACTGGATGTGTCCAATGAAATGGACCAAGGTGCCGATGGCCAGTTTCAACCCCTTTTCGTTTAGTTTCTCGGGTGCGTTAACCTTTGGGTCTTCCAAGGAACCACTATGACGAGCTTGATCCACTATGGGGTTGCATGGACAAACTACGACCTTCTGCCGGCAAGTGATAGCTTCAGCCTCACCTTTTGGTCCGACTATAATCCTTTATTTGGCATCGCTCGAGTGTCCTTCTTCGCGTTTTAGTTACTACACAGAGAGTACCTGAAGAGTGACGTATAAATTTAAATTTAATGATTTTCAGATTATGAAATATGTCCCAAGTTCTCTAAATTTGTGCAGCAAACAAATAATTTCTTAATGAAGAAGAAAGACTAACCTTGATCCATTGCTTTAATGATGGTGTGGTTCAAGTCCTTTTGATTTTCTCCTCCCTTAACCTTTGATCTCTACAAAATCCTTTGATGGACAAGGATCACCTTAATTTGTTGTGTGTTTCACGTTCTCACAAAGACGTAGCCGTTCGTATGTTTGTGATTCGTGAAAGGAAGAAGACGAGCGTATATATATTCTTTTTACAACAATGAACGTGTATGTTCCTTTTATAACTCTCTCTCTCTCTC
>JAKUCM010001273.1:0-38348 GCA_023374145.1 Lepidium sativum | reverse complement strand
CGGTAAAGACTTCCAAAAATCATTTCTAAAGTGTTTAAGTGCCTAAAATATTTTTGCTCATGTTTGAATTCTATTTGCTTTCACTTTTTCCACAGTGTTGTCAAACAATTTATTTTTTCTTCTATAAAGATGATCATGTCTGAGCCTCATTATGTTTCTTAGATACACATGCTTCTGTGTGAACTTCAATCATCTGAAGAGTATCTTTTCCACACACAGGACATGCTTGTTTGCCTTTGACCTTACATCCAGCTAATGTCCCTAATCCTGGATAGTCACTAATATTCCACAACAAAATTGCTTTAAGTAGAAAGTGATCCTTCAAAAAAGAGTAATACACCATATAGAATGGTGCGAGGTAGACATCCATGTTGTAGCTTGGTGGAGTTGGACTATGGATCAAGAGTTCTCTACCTTCATACATTTGGTTGGATGCATTTTATAGTTAACTAATAACACACCATGTATAATACTTGGTATTTTGAATAAAGTAAGAATTAATCCCATATGTGGATAAACCTAATCTCAGGTTTCTTGGTTCAACTTAAAACTCAGGCCATTTATGATTCCAATTGGCCCAAGTTAATAAATCCACCATATGTCGCATTGCACTATATGAACCTCTTATGCTGGCATTGTGTACACCTACCCGAAACACCAAATTTCGTAAGTTCCGTACAAATTTTAACTGTAATGTGCATATAGTAATTGTATAACCGGTAGCTTCCAAAGAGATGTATGACCACAAACACGTTGGCCAAAACACATTATCTTCGTAAGTCATTGGGACTTTGAGATTTATTTAAACATTTGTGTGTGTGTGTTTTTTGGAATCAATTAAACACATTTGTTGCAAAATAAAGTTTTACTTCTCTTTCTTCCTTCAATTTTATTATCTCAGCACCTTCTTCAAGCATGAACTTTCCTATACTCATCTCATTCCGAATGCATCTCATGAGTCGCTATATTGTTATGCCAACATCTCCGTTTAGCTCAAATCTCATTTGGTTCTATAACATATATATATATATATATATATGACTCGTCTTTGTTCTGTGTTTTATCTTTTTGTTAGAAGCAACTGAAGAAATTAAAGAAATTCATGAACAAGGTATTGTTTTCTTCCTCATATGTACTATCATTGCACAAACGAATGAACAATATATAGTTTTTCACCCAAAAAGATGAAACGTTTTTGTTTTCTAGCTATGGATTGATTTGATGATCGTTTGTTTATTCTTTAGTACTTTGATGCAAGATGAATAATTATTAGTTTTGGGAAACAGGAGAAGGATATATATGGAAGAAAAGGTAATGAAGTTGTAGAAAGAGAATTTCCGATCTTGGATCCGACCCTCTCCATCATAACCACATTCCTTTTACTTCTCATATATAGACTCTCGTTTATGCCATAATTTACATATTTCTCTTCAATACCTTTCTTATTGACACATTCGTTTATGAATCTTTCTTTCCCACTTACCAGTTTTGGTTTCTATTTATCAGAATGTTAGTTTTCATACATAGCATTTCAATTGAAGTGATCAAGATTGAAGCATTTTTGTCATACTTTGAAAATTATTAATGGATGTATTGCTTCAGAAAGACGTCAAAGCGCAACTACATTACCTCATATAAAAAAATTATAAATAAAAACACAATTGTATTATGCATAATTTGGGTTTTATAACTTGCATAGTATACATACATATTTTGCACAAGACAAATGTAAATGACATATAGTTTATATCTTGACTGAATATCAAGTGATATAACATCACCACGAAAGTAAAAAAGTACACAATCGTCTAGAGCTTTCGCAGAAACACATATAGAATGCAATATATAAGATTTGAACCAAATTGAAAATTCATCGTCACATGAAGTTAACACATATTAACAATCTTGAATCTACTCTTAAAACCAATTGATCATCTCAAATTGTAACTTGTATTGATGAGTCCAAACAAAGAAACCGTTCATGATTTTCATGAATCTTGTTTCTTGACATGCAAGTATGAACAAGGACTCGAATACAAATTAACAAAACCCTAGAAAGAAAATGACCACTCGAGAAAGAAAGAAAATGACGGAAGAACATAGAAAAATGGGTACCTAGTTATATTTCAACCCTCATTCTTCTTCCACCCTGATCATTCTTCTTCCTCTTCTTCTTTTCATTTTCTTCATCTTGTTTCTTTCTTTTCTTCTCGTGATCTCTTTCTCTTCTCTTGTCGGAAGAACTGAGGAAGTGCAAGCATTTTTGAACTTCAGCCTCTGAGCATGCATGGCTTCAGCCAACACTTTGATATTTGTTGCTCCATACTTGGCTGATGCTTCATATAGTTTAGTATCGAGCTGTTGAGTCCATATGATTGCCATTGTTATGCAATTTCCAAAGTGCGAGTTCTGTTTTTATAGTGGTTTTAAGAACCCAAACCGGCCGAGTTCTAATTTTTGTGAATCGGACCGGCATTACATAGAACCAATCGCTTGAAAACCGGCATTAATTTCAAATCTTTCGATATCGTTTTTTCAGAGTGTAGCTGAAAGATTTTTTTGAGTTTCTACTTTTTCCACATTTGGATTTGGATTCACGGCGAGTTCTAGCAGCGATTCGGGTTTCAATTATAGAGCAATTTTTCACATGGTTGTTTACTTATTGGTTGACGGTTTCTACAAGCGGGTCTATTTATTGGTTGACGGAACCAAGTGATGGAGAAATCAAAGTGGTAACTCTTGAGATTCATACCGAAAAATTTCAGGTGCTACCTAAGATTATTCCATCTATAGCTCGTAATTCACATATGGAATTTTGACAATCATTTGTGTATGTCAAAAAAAGACGAAGGTACGATGATCCAAGAGATTTGGAGGTTAAAATCATCACAAGTCTCATGGCAGAAGATATATACTATAGATTTGCTATCTTGTTCCTCTTGCCCGTCTGAATTTAGAGATGGATTTAGTTGGACTCGAAATGATTTGTATGAGCCATGTTTAATTTAAATTACAAATTAGTATTCGATAATATTATATAAAATAAAAATAAATCTAAAAATATCATAAATAAGCTAAAAAAACTCACACAACCAAAAAAACTAAAACAACTCTACTAAACAATATTAACAAGCAATCATGGGTTAGAAAAAAATTCTTCAAGTGCTTCAACACGATATTGGAGGAGTAGATTCTCATCACGATTTTTTAGTTCATTTTCCAGTTCTTCAATTTGGTGGATTAATGTTCCTATTTCTTCGGTAGGTTGTTGAAAATTCTATGTTGCAAACATAAAACCCCCTTTTTGAAGTGATCCAAGTCCAAAAACACGACCTTGTCTTCATAATCCAGCAATCTACAAGAACACACAATTACATAATGAATATATATACTAACGAGTAACGACCAAACAAATATATCTAGACAATGGTCAATTAATCATAGAAGTTGTAGCCATATATAACTTAATCTAAAAAAGTACTTGAACATAGATTTTGTTCTTATCTTTTTGGGTAAGACCATCTATTGTCAAACCTTCTCTCTCCATCTGTGACAAGAGTTCTTGTATATATTCATCATATTGTTATGCAATTCTTTGTGATTTTTCATCAACATATGTTCCATCAGATTTTTAGTTTTTTTTTCATCATATCAATAGAAGAAGAATCTTCGTTGTTTGTTTCCTACAAATACAAAATTATACAATGTAAATAAAAGTAAAAGAATAAAAAAATAAAGTTAAGTTGATCATAATAGTTAAAAACAAACCTAAGACAATATGTAATAACAAACTTGAGGTGACATATCTAATAACATGTAAGCGATCATTTTTTTCTATAACTGATATATTTCGTTAAATGCCAAGGAGGAGACACATGATCAATATAACCATAATCTCTAGGTAACCTTCTAACATCATACACTACGGTATCAGTTGTAAACTTCAAACAACGAGGGATGAGATGCAAAGAAAAACTGGTAAATCACTGATTTAAGCTCTCAGAAGACAACAATATTTCTACCAACAATAAAAATTCATACTAATTACAACATTTGATCACTATTAAGATCAAATTGAATGTTTCAATTTTTTGTGGTGTATATATATACAAATTATATGATATGTATAATGGAATTCAATATACTATTGTTAAGTTTAGGTATAAATTCTTAAATTTAAGAATATATAATGTAACATCTGTCCAAAGAGACCATAAAACAATGTTGTCCATATTAACATAACAAAAGCTAGACTTCAAGAATTTGAGCATTGATATGAGCATAGCCGGCTTAGAGGGCAAGCAGATGAAGCGACCGCTTGGGGCAGCCATTTTTTAGGGGCATATATTTTCTAAGAAATTTTTTTAGTTATATATATATATATATATATATATATATCTATTAGTATGGATAAACTTTTGTTTGTAGGTCTCCTTAAGCAAGAATAATATTAGTTGGGTTATTTTAGATAAAATAATTGTTAGAAGACTTCTTAATAATTGTTAAATCTTATGTTAGAAAACAATTTAATTAAATCTATAGAATTCAACTCCTTTTTTTAGTTCCTTCAACAAATTCATCAATTATCAATTGATCATTATCTTCAAATTTTCGTAAAAAGTGATGAGGGCATCAAGCCGGTTGAACTAGGCAGGATATGGATACAACAATTGTAATTTGAGAGAACATGGATACGACAATGGATCCAATATGAAAGGAAAGAACAAGGGACTACAAAAGAGGTTGTTAGAAATTAATCCAAGGGGATTCTTCACACCATGTGGTTGTCACAGTCTTAATCTTGTGCTATGTGATATAGCATCTTCTTCCACAAATGTTGTGTCTTTTTTCGGAATCGTTCAAAGGATATATTGCTTATTTTCTTCATCAACAAATAAGTGGGACATATTGACAAAGATGGTTAAAGGACTAACCCTTAAATCTTTGTGTCAGACACGATGGAAAAGTCATGTTGAAACTGTCAGAGCATTAAGGTTTCAAGTCTTAGAAATCAGAGGAAACATTACTTTACTTGGCTGAAAGTAGTGACGACCCAGGAACACGAAGTAACGCTGAATCCCTTGCTCTAAGTGAAACACATGGAATTGGAGGTTATGAGTTCTTGTTTGGTATGGTTATTTGGTATGACCTTCTTTTTGTTGTCAACACAGTAAGCAAGAGCCTGCAATCAGAAAACATTGATATAGATGCTGCTATTCACCACTTGGAAGGGCTTGTGTCATAATTTCAAAAATATTGGGAGACAGGTTTTGAGGGAGTGATGTTCCTCATATTTTGTCAGTTTTGAGCTCATTATTACGGTTATATTTGGGAAATTCGTCTATGTTTTATTGAGATTTCAGGTCAAAAACGTTCAGAGTTGGAATCATGTTTGAAGGTGGACTTTGGAGAGATTCGAAGCATTTTTCGGCATTCTCCACGAAAGGAAGGACCGATCGATCTACCAAGGATCTATCGATCAATGATCTAAAAGGATTATGCGCACGATCTGAAGAACGACTTGGTTTCTGAGAAGATCGACTCAACATCCAAAGATCGATCGATCAACCAAGGATCGATCGATGGATGCCTTTCGCAGAAACCTAATTTCAGCGATTTTTTGCAGAAACTCTAATCTTATTCTCGGCTTGAACATAAAGAAAGGTAAACCAACTCTCGTTAAATCTACCCCTCTATTAATAACCTAAAGATCCTAACTCTCGTTGGTTTCAGATTGCAGATAGGTTTTATCGTTTAGGTCCAATTACCCACAAAGATTGTTGAAGACACAAAGATTATTGATGAAAATGTGTTATTATCACCAGAGGAGAGCTTCATGATTGATTACTTCAACACAATCATGGATCAGCTCTAGTTTCTTTGGAATCCAGCTTTAAAAATTTCCAAAAGTATGAACAAAGTTTTGGGTTTTTGTTTGATTTAAAAAGACTACCAGCCGCAAGTGAGGACAGTTTGAAGGCATCATGTTTAAACTTGGAAGCTTCTTTAAAGAATGGTACGCATTCTGACATTGTTGGTGATGATTTGTTTATGGAATTAAAGATTCTTCGAGAATTTTTACCAATGGAATTTCAGAAGCCTATTGAAGTGCTTTATTTTTTCAAAAAGATGGAGGATTGTTATCAGAACACTGAAGTTGCTTATCGCATATTATTGACTATTCTGATATCAGTCGCCATCGCTGAAAGAAGTTTTTCAAAGTTGAAACTGATAAAAAATTATTTGCGGTCTACCATGTCACAAGAGAGATTGAATGGGTTGGCTTTGTTGTCGATTGAGACAGATATGGTTGAAAAATTTGATTATTCAAGTTTAATGATCGATTTTGCAGGAAAAAATGCAAAAAGGGCTGTATTTCAATAAAAAAAATTTGTAACTTTTTTCTTTGTATAAACAGTTTATGAAATTGTATTATCTAATTTTAATATATGTTTTTTATATCATTTTTAACTTTTAATAAAAAGGCATAACCTTTTAATTCGCTTAGGGTTGAAACATACATGAAAATCAAAATCCAAGAAAAATCTATCTATCCACACAGCAGACGAAGCAAGTAACAGATTTTGGCTGCTTTTGTCTTAAATTTGAATCGTCTTTTTGCATTTTGTAATTAGTGACCGTTTTGTTTCTTCACCCACTCTTCTTCTTTCTATCTTCCAGTCAAGATCTTTTTAATTAACGGACACAATTCGACGTTGATTCAATATATAATCCCAATTTCTCGGTAAATTCCGCTTCTGGGAGCTCAATTCAGTGATTTGTGAAGATGGGTAACAAAGTTATGTGCATGAAGAAGTGAAATGTCATGATAAATGCAATAGATGGACCAAAAGAAGTAGAATCGAACAGAACAAGTGTAATTATTGTTCTCAAAAGTTTTTGAGTCCTTTGCCGTTTTGAAAAGTTTAAATAGTTGTTTGTCACATTTTACTATACAAGTCTGTCTTTTTATGATCAAGGACCAGAGTAATGGAGATAAAGGATCTTTCTTTTGGTTATTGCATTCTGTATTTTGGATATTTAAGATAATTATGTAGGAAAACTCGATATTTTGGACATGTAAATGTCACTGCTTTGTAATTGGTACTGCTTATTGCTAAGAGAAACAAAGTCTCTTGAGATCAGAACACGTTTTATGTTTGATGTTACATATGCTTGAATCCTTTCATGTCTTCAGATACCTGATTTTGTGGAGAGCTTGACTGCAAAGAAATTCACTGTGGTTCATGATGAAGGGTTTGGGGCATGGTGTTGGTACAAAACCATTGCTTTATTGGAAGAATCTGGACTATCTCCTATCACAGTTGACCTGGCTGGATCTGGATTCAATATGACAGATGCAAATAGCGTTTCCACCTTAGAAGAATATCCACAACCGTTGATTGAACTTCCTCAAAATCTTCCCGGGGAAGAAAAGGTTAGAATTGCTCGTGTGCAGATAGTTTGTTTATGTTGGAACTTGGAAGGAAGTGTCATGTATTATTACATTGTACCTCAAATGTTTTGGTTTCATTTAAAGTTTGGGTCAATGTCAAAGCATTAAGAAGATAATGGTTTCATGTATTATCTTAGAATGTCTGGTACACAAGAAGAATTGTAACAGCTATAAAATTAAGTTATGCTATCTTGGTTTCTGTGAATAGAAGGTTTTGGTGTTGTTTATTTGACTTTCCTCAGCATTCTTTTAAGAAAGGCTTACAATTTAAATCTGATTTTTAGCGTCATCTTGATTTTTCTTTGTAAATACACTTGAATGAAGCAATGAGTGATGTTACTGCAGGTAATTCTGGTGGGTCACAGTACTGGAGGTGCAAGTATTTCTTATGCGTTAGAGCAGTTTCCAACGAAGATATCAAAGCTATGTACATTTGTGCTACTACGGTTTCTGACGGACAAAGACCCTCCGAGGTCTTTGCTGATGAGGTAACACTATTCACACATGTTTCTTAAACATATTATCACTTAGTTTCATTACATCTTGTGAATAATTCCAGGTTTCTGTGTATGTCCTTAACACTCTGGAAAACTATCTCCATTGCAGCTTGGTCCTGCTGAACATTTATGAGAGAGTCAAGGTTCTTGATCTATGGAAATGGCAAGGAAAAACCTGCAACTGGGTTCATGTTTGAGAAACCACAAATGAAAAGCTTGTACTTCAATCAGTCATCCAATACGGTAACAGTTCACTTGATTCATTTAGTCGCAAGTGTTGGTTCAGTTTAGAATTATTGCTACTGTTTATTTGGTTGAAAGGTAAAGTTCTGATCTTTTTGGTTTTTAAGGATAGGCCTAATGCAAACAAGTGATCAATGTTATCTATTTAAAATTGTTTCGGGACATTGCATTGTCTATGATCTCGATGCGGCATGTACCATTAGGTCCGGTGATGGGGAAGTTGTCACTTAGTGCAGAAAGATATGGTAAAGGTCGGAGATTTTATGTTCAAACGCTTGATGACTTGGCACTTTCACTACACGTTCAAGAGAAACTGGTCAGAGAGAATTGCCCTGAAACAGTTTGTAAGATCAAAGGAAGTGATTATTGCCTTTTCTTCTCTAAACCTCAGTCTCTTCCCAAGATTCTTCTTGAAATTGCCCACGTTCCATAAAGAGACAAATTATGAATTAATTTACAGTGTATAACAAGATTCTTATTATACGTTCGAAAGTTTTGTAAACTTATTATGATAGATTTATACGAAATAAGATTCTTGTTAGATTGTTTAAATACATTGAAAACTTAAAAAGATAAATGAAATAATTGACTACGAAAGAAAAATAAAAAAATTGTTGTTAGGATGAAGTTATATAATGATTCTACCAGGGATTCGAACTCTCTAAACTTAGGAATCATATTGAAAGGAGTTTTGTTGATCTAATTATTATCCATATAAAATAAAAAATAAGTAAATAGATGCTAACAACAAAACAAAGATTTCTAGTCATTTGTAAAGCCAAGTTTAGAATTTTTTTATTTAACTGTTGCTGGATAAGTGTTTTTGTTAGATTTTAGCATTCACTCAACTCACCAATAATGTCTATAAAGGTCCTATTACTCTTTGATTTGATTTTCAGAACTTAAATAATGAAGGAATTGTGAAGAGCCGACTGAGAGCAATTTTACCTGGTGTTCACTTCCGATTTGGATAGTTACCTCATCGGGGCCAGATTCAGTCCGACAATTTATTAGAGAGAAAGAGAGTAAAACTCAAAACAGAGCAAAAATTCCGACGAAACACAACAACAACACGAACCCCCATTTAAAAGCAAAATGACAAAGAAGAATGACGAAGGAGAAGGCTTTTCCCTCAGCTTCTTTTTGACTTTCAAAACCTTTTGTATTGAATGAAAGGTCTTCATCTTTGGTTCATTATGTTGTTGTAAATTCACTCTAAACCAAAACTTGGTTTGCTTCAAATTTAAATGAAAACCGGAAATTGAACCACATAACACTCCACCTTGTTTCAACTTTCCAAACCTCTCTTCTCTAAGTAAATTGCACTTACTTGGACCTAACCTCTAGCATTCCTGATCCTATGTTCATTCGATCAGCTTCAGCAGCTTCAAGGCTGCCAAAAACTTGTTCACAGGTATCCATTTGGTAAGCATATTCGCAGGATTTTGTGAGGTGTGAATCTTGAAACTTCAACCACTTCATCTTCAATCATGTCTCGAATATGATAATACTTAACCGCCACATGCTTTGTTCTCTCGTGGAACATCCTATTCTTTGACAAATTAATTTCTGACTGTGAATCACACCACACCTTAACTTTTCCTTGCTCAAGTCCCATATCATTGAGCAAATTCTTGAGCCATATAGCCTCTTTTACAGCTTCCGACAATGCAATATATTATGCTTCTGTGGTGGATAAAGCAACCACTGACTGTAGACAGGACTTCCAACTCACCGTGTTACCTCCCACTGTAAACACATACCCTCTTATTGATCTCCTTTTGTCCAAGTCCCCAGCAAAATCTGAATCTGCATATCCTTGAACCTTGAAGTCATCTCCCTTTGTGTATGTCAGGTTTAAACTTAGTGATCCTTTTATATATCTCAACATCCATCATTTCACTGCTTCCCATTGATCATCATTTGGCTTGCTCATAAACCTGCTAACAAGTCCAATTCCATATGCTAAATCTGGTCTTGACCCTACCATAACATACATAATACTTCCCACTGCGCTTAAGTATGGTATATGTTCTGTATCAATGCATTCTTTAACATGCTGAACCGATGCCAACCTTAAATGAGCTCCAATAGGTGTTGCAAAAAATCTTTGATTCTTCCATCCAAAAATGTTTTATCACTTTCTCCAAATAACCTGCATGTGATAACATTAAGACACCCTTCTTTCTATCCCTCTTAATATCAATTCCCAGAATTCTACTTGCAGCTCCCATGTCTTTCATCTCAAATTCCTTACTAAGAATTTCTTTGAGTTTAGTGATCTCTGACATTTGCTTTGCAGCCAGCAGTATGTCATCCACATACAACAACAAATAAGCATAGTTGTCAGATCCAATTTTCTTCACATAAACACATGAAACTTGATTGCTTCTAACAAATTTCTTACCTGTTATGAAGGTATTGAATCGCTTATTCCATTGCCTAGGAGCTTGTTTTAAGTTGTAAAGTGATTTCTTCAACAGACACACCTTATCTTCTTTAGAATTCTGCTTTTAACCTTCATGATTTTCCATATAAACAACTTCTTCCAAATCTCCATGCAAGAATGATGTTTTCACATCTATTTGTTCGAGTTCTAAGTCTCTGTCAACTACCACTGACATTAAAACCCTTATTGAAATGTGTCTTACCACTGGTGCAAATACTTCTTGGTAATCAATGCCTTCCTTTTGTGTAAAACCCCTTGCTAACAGTCTCGCCTTATACCTCTTTGATTCAACCCCTGGAATCCCTGGTTTCATCTTAAATAACCATCTGCAACTCAAAACCTTCTGATTCTTTGGTCTATTAACACTGATCCATGCCATGTTCTTATGCATTGATTCCATCTCCTCTGACATTGCACCATTCAGAACTTCCAGTCTTTGCTTTTCAGTGCATCATGATAACATCTTGGCTCATCTACATCCACTTCTTCAGACATTGTCAATGCAAAAGCAATATTAGTGTAATCTGCTAACCAAGCTGGTGGTATTTGTTCTCTTCGAGATCTGTCTCTGACCAGGTTGTATTCGTCATTTCTTGTCTCTGCTGGTCTAGGAGTTTCTACTGATTCCAGTTCATCCAAATCAATAGTCTCTGTTTCTGTAATCTTGTTCCCCGCTGAGTTTTCTCCACTTGTTTCAGAGTTTCTTGCAACATTTTGAACTTTGTAACCCAATTCAAAAACTATTCTCTATGGTTTCTATCTTTGAACATCTTCATCAGCTTCATTCCTATTAGTCTTAATGTCTATGTATACTTGGTGCCCATGAAACACGACATTCCTACTGATAACACATCTCTCTGAGTCCAACAGCCACACTTTATAACCTTTTGTACCTTGTGGATAACCCAGAAAACCACCTTTCAAAGCTCTTGGTTTAAGCTTCCCTTGGTCTTGATGAACATAGACTATTGATCCAAACCTCCTTAAGTGGCTGTATCCTGGCTTTCTGTTTAACCATAACTGCTTAGGAATGTTATGATCAATGGTTGAACTTGGTGATCGGTTTACTAATGTATGATGCTGTTGCAGCAGCTTCTGCCCAGAATTTTTCTTCCAAACCTGATTCATCAAGTAAACATTGCACCTTCTCCATCAATATTTGATTCATTCTTTATGCAACCCCGTTCTGTTGCGGAGTGTTGGTGCAGGTTCGGTGACGTTCAATGCCATGCTTCCAGCAGTAATCATCAAATCTGACATTGCAAAACTCCAAGCCATTGTCAGTTCTAAGCACCCTAACTCTCTTGTTCACTTGATTTTCTACTAGTTCTTTCCATTCACAAAACTTTTCAAAGGTTTCACTCTTTGTTGAGAGAAATATCAACCATACCTTCCTTGTCTTGTCATCAATAATAAAAAGAAAATACTGCTTTCCTGAGAGTGAGTGAGTCACAGTCGGTGAGTCCCATAGATCTGCATGTACATAACCCAAAACATCTTCTGTAGAATGTTTTCTAATGTTAAAGCTCAGCTTCTTTGATTTTCCATGACACAATGCTCACAGAATGTGAGATCATTAATGTCCTTTTTCTCAATTATTCCTTTTTCTGTCAGCACTTTCAGATTGTTGATGCTCATGTGACCAAGCCGACTAGGCCATAAAGATGTTTTACTCATTGATCCTTCTGCATTACTCGCTTCAACAGTAACAGTTTCACCATCTAGAATGTACAACCCATTCTGTAATTTTCCACTTAATGCCAACTTGTTCTTCATGTAGAAGCTTATCTTACCACCTCCACCTACATGATTATAGCCTAATATGTCCAATGTTCCAGTAGAAGTCAAATTCCTTCTTAAGCTAGGAACATACCGAACATCTTTCAACATCCTTACAGTGCCCTCCATGTGTAATCAACCTTACAGTACCACTGCCTTTTGATTCGATCACATGATCATCACCTAGCAGAATCATAGTTGCTTTATTTTCATCAAATTCAGTAAACCATCCCTTCCTTGATGTCATATGGTAAGTACACCCTGAATCAATGACCCAACTATCCTTCGAGCTCTTTTGATCCATACTCAATGCCTCAGAGTATATCAAACTATCTGTGATTACCCCTGCTTTACCTTGAGCTTCATCACCAAATTTCTTTTTTTCGAGCAAAAGAATCCTTCTTCAAATGTCCCTCTTTCTTGCAAAACCAATAGGTGAGTCTGGTTTTAGAATTTGATATGTTTCTGCTTCGACCTCTACTAGAATCTCCTGAAAGTTTTTTTGATGATCTTCCCCTTTCCTTTATAACCAAAGTTGTTGCTGAGCCTCTGTCTAGGTTCTTCTCATTAATTTCAACCTCTTGTGATTTAGCTGCTGAGATGACTTCTTCTAATGTCAGAGAGCTCTTGCATACTTCAATGTATGTTTCAGTTGATCATAGCTCGTTGGTAGAGATGTCAACAACAAGATAGCCTGCACTTCATCAGTCACAGAGATTTCTAGACTTCCTAGTTCAGCAACACTATTCAGGAACTCATCAATATTTTGATCCATCGCCTTAGACTCAGTCATTCTAAATGTATAAAACTTCAACTGCAGATGAATCCTGCTGGGAAGAGAACCCTCAATGTATAATCGATTTAACATATCCAAATTTCAGCTGCAGTATCATTCACATTTATTTTCCTTAAGACTGTATCTCAAATGTTCATCACAATCAGATTTTTCAGCTTCTCAGATCATTCTATCTTAGAGGGATTTGGAATTACCTTGATTTGAGAAGTTTGTACTGTTTTATCACCTCCATCAGCTGGTTTTTCTCCTCTGCTTTTGTCATCGGAACTTCCATTTCTAGTTTTTCATCACTCAGTACATCCTTCAGTCCCAGGTAACCAATGTGTGCTAACATTCTTATCTTCCACAATGAGAAGTCTCCGGTACCGTCAAATATGCTTATGTGAGGAGTCGACATTGAGTCGTTCGGCTGACCAAGCTCTGGTACCACTTTGTTAGATTTCAGCATTCACTTAACTCATCAACAATGTCTATGAAGGTCCTATTACTCTTTGATTTGATTTTCAGAACTTAAATAATGAAGGAATTGCGAAGAGCCGACACAGAGTACTTTTACCGGTGTTCACTTCCGATTTGGATAGCTACCTCACCGGGGCCAGATTCAGTCTAAAATTTTACTAGAGCGAAAGAGAGTACAACTCAAAACAGAGCAAAAATTCCGATGAAACAAAACAACACCATGAACCCCCATTTAAAAGCAAAATGACAGAGAAGAATGATGAAGGAGAAGGTTTTTCCCTCAGCTTCTTTTTGGCTTTCAAAACCTTCTGTATTGAATGAAAGGTCTTCATCTTTGGTTCATTCTGTTGTTGTAAATTCACTCTAAACCAAATCTTGGTTTGCTTCAAATTTAAATGAAAACCGGAAATTGAAACGAAACCACATAACAGTTTTCTTTTGGCATATATGTTTGGGGAAAAATTATAAAGTTTTCAAAGGTATGAGCAATATTGTAATACAAGTAATATCTTGAGACATTTCGTTAACAACTTGAGAGCTCTGAGTTGTTATCTGAAGACAAGAAAACACTACTATTTTGTAAATTTTTAAATGATGGGAGCATTTTGGCTCTGTTATGAATATGAAGAAAGATCTGGGGCAATTTCATTAATATGGTAAGATGTGTGGTCGTCATAAATAATTAAAAGATCAAGGCTTCTATGTAAATGAGAGAAAATTATGGAGTGTTTCATGAATTCAAAAAAGGTTTGGAGCATTTCAGAAAATATAAGTAAGAGATGGGTCGCTTTTTAAATAACTGAAAAGTCAATTGAAAATAATAGTTTGGTGTGATTCTGATTGGTTCATTCAATTGTATTCTACTATCTCTTTACTTATAAAAAATGTATATTTTATTAATGAAAAATTACGAGGATTTACATAAGGTGAACCTATTGATTGATTTCATGCCAAACAAAAAATGGAAACAAAGGACATTCAATCCATTGATCCTCAAGAGTCGAAATAGATTATGACAAAAATAAGAGTTAATTATTTAAATAGAGTAAATGTTTGAAAATTATTATAATAGATTTTTTTTATTATATATAAACCAATTTGTCATTTTTAATGAGTAAACAAAAAACGTATCTATGAAAATATCATTAATAAAATTTGTCACGTAAGCGATCAACTCTACTAAACTAACAGAGTGCAATGTAATAGAATTAATAAAAATGTTAGTAGAGTTAAAGTGTGTTTAGTAGAGTTGACATGAATTAAAAATCGTGTATAGTGGAATTAGAATTTATGTGTAGTAGAGTTGATTTTTGCGCTTTAATCAACTTTACTGATCTAACGGAGTGCAACGTAATAGAGTTAATCAAACAATAGCAGAGTTAAAGTGTACTTAGTAGAGTTGACATGAATTAAAAGTCGTGTATAGTAAAGTTAGAATTTATGCGCAGTAGAGTTAATTTTCGCGTTTTAATCAGCTCTACTAAAGTAATTGAATGCAACATAGTAGAGTTCAATTGTGCAAAAAATCCGTGCATGATAGAGTTAAAGAGTGTTTAGTAGAGTTAATGACCTCTGTAGTAGAGTTGATTGTGAAAACCTAGACTACCTTTGTAGTAGAGCTAAAATGACAAATTTGCCCCTCAATTATTAGCTCATCTACCATTCACCTAACTGCTTCCTCCATAAGTGACACCATTAGAGCTTTCTTTAAGCTCCTTTACTTCTTTCAAGGTCTTTCATTGTAGTGTTTATTGGCTTTTTCTGTTTGGATCTGTGGATCAAATCATTTTTGTTTGTGGGATTTGGAGTTTTAAAGAAAGTCGCTGGATTTTTTTGGTGGACCAGTCCTACGGGCCATAGATCATTGGCATTGGTGAATTTTTGGATATGGCTTTTGCCGATTTTGGTTTGCAAAATGCCAAATGTAGTAAATTATTCACTACCACAAGATACTCCCCCTATCTTTGTAAGTAACAAAAAATAATTGCAAGTGTTTGTGCAACAATTTTCAAAAGAAGCAATGCGTCTATGTGTCGAGATTTCCACTAGATCTCGTGTGTCAGCGATTTTCCTTGAAAAAGGTAACGGTAAAGGTAACAGTGACGAGAAATTTCATTGTAAGTGGGAAAACTAAGATGCTTCGTGTCATAGAGGTGACCCTTGGTCTAATAGAGTTTACCTTATATCTAGTAGAGATGGCTGGTGTAGTTGATCATATGTTTAGTAAAGGTGGACCAAACAATGAGCATATGCTAGAAAATGTGAAACACGAAACTGAACATGTTGAGGACGAAGATGCGGAATTCAGATTCGATTTTTGCGATGATATGGATGGCGCAAGCTCATATGATAAAGATTATATCAATGTTCGTAGAAAATCAAAGGAAGAAGAGAAGAAAAACCTCTCTGAGAAAACAATGGGGTTGGATATGAAAACTGAGTATTTGGACATAGAAATCGCAGCACTAACATTGGTTATTGGGCAACGATACTCTTAAAAAAAAAACTTGTGACGAGGCTAAAGATTCTTTCTGCCTTACAAATGTTTGACTTTGATGTTGTCGCTTCATTGAAGACAATGTTGAATGTAAAATGTTGGGTACCAAACTTTCAGTGGAGACTGCGAGCTTCACCTGTTGATGATGGTGGTTGTTTCTTTTTCCGGAAGTATTTGGGAGAACATAGTTGTTCTGTTACAGATACATCAGGTTGTACACGACAAGCGTCTACTAAAGTCTTAGGACGATTATACGTGGAATTTGTAGGTGGAATTAGGCCATATGTTCTTCCTCGACATGTTGTTGATTTAATGAACAAGAGATTCGGTCTAAAGGTACTAACTTCATATAATGTAATATAGTTATAATGTCGGCATGGTGGAGTTAATCTTCCTAGTAGTAGAGTTAATGTAGTGAGTTAAACTTGTTTAGTAGAGTTCAATGTCGGTATGGTGGAGTTAATTTTTACGGAGGAGAGTTAATGTGGAAATAGTAGAGTTAATCTTCCTTATAGTGAAGTTAATGTAGTCATGGTGAAGTTAAACTCATATATAGTAAAGTTAAATGTCCAGGTAGTGGAGTTAATCTATTTGTAAAAGAGTAACTCTTCTGGTAGTGGAGTTAAGATGAAAATAATAGAGTAATCTTCGTGTACTAGAGTTAATGTAGTCAGTTAAACTTGTTTTGTATAGTTAAATGTCGGTATGGTGGACTTAATTTTTACGTAGTAGAGTTGATGTGGAAATAATAGAGTTAATCTTCCTTTTAGTGGAGTTAATATAGTCACAGTGGAGTTAAAATCTTTTGTAGTAGAGCTAAATGTCATTGTATTGGAGTTAAATATCCTTTATAGTAGAGTTAATATTGTTATAACTACAATTTATGCAGTTGAAGTACTAGAAAACACATCGTACTCAAAGCCAAACACGAGCCCTAGTTACAGGAACTTCTGAAAGTAGTTTCCAAGAACTTCCGTCGTACTTGCTTGCTATTAGAAAAGCGTATCCTGGAGCCCTAATAAAGCTAGAAGTAGACGGGTAAGACATATTCAAGTTTTTATTCATAGCATTTGATGCAAGTATTAAGGGTTTTCCGTACATGAGGAAGTTTTGATGTTGTTGATGGTACCTTTTTGCAAGGGAAGTATAAAGATACTCTACTAACTGCTACCATGCAAGACGATAACTTCAACATATTTCCTATGGCTTTGGGTGTGGTTGATACCGAGAATGACGAATCTTAGGAATAATTCTTTAGACAGCTCAACCATGTTATCTGGGGTTTCTCATATTTTGTCGGTTTTGAGCTCATTATTAGAGTTATATTTGGGAAATTTTTCTATGCTTTATTGAGATTTCAGGTCAAAAACGTTCAGAGTTGGAATCATGTTTGAAGGTGGACTTTGGAGAGGTTTGAAGCATATTCCGACATTCTCCACGAAAGGAAGCACCGATCGATCTATCATGGATCGATCGATCAATCATCTTAAAGGATTATGCGCACGATTTGAAGAACGACTTGGTTTCTAAGATGATCGACTCATCATCCAAGGGATCGATCGATCCCCTAGTGCTCGATCGATCCTAACCTTTCGTAGAAACCTAATTTTGCGATTTTCAGCCCTTGTTTTGTGCCATATATACTCTTTTTGCTATTATTTTTAGAAAGTCTTTTTTTTTATATTGGAGAACAAAATTTTACAGAGTATTGAGAGTTTGTAAGCTAGGAAGAAGATCTCTTCATACTTGAGAAGAATTTTTGAATCCTCGTTATTCTTTGTTTATGCAATTTCAATTTCAGTTCATCATGACTTGTCAACTTTGTTGTTCTATGTCTGAGTAGATCTTAGATCAGATCTAGGGATTCTAGGGTTTTAGAATTCACTGTTGGGGAACAAATAGGATTGAGTAGTACATGATTCTCCTTCTAATACTCGAATCTAATGCATAGATTAGCCTGATCACCTAGTCAATGATTTTAGATTGTTAAGAGGTAGAACTGGATTAGAGCAATTCCTTCACTACCAACGATCTATCATGGATCGATCGATCAATCATCTTAAAGGATTATGCGCACGATTTGAAGAACGACTTGGTTTCTAAGATGATCGACTCATCATCCAAGGGATCGATCGATCCCCTAGTGCTCGATCGATCCTAACCTTTCGTAGAAACCTAATTTTGCGATTTTCAGCCCTTGTTTTGTGCCATATATACTCTTTTTGCTATTATTTTTAGAAAGTCTTTTTTTTTATATTGGAGAACAAAATTTTACAGAGTATTGAGAGTTTGTAAGCTAGGAAGAAGATCTCTTCATACTTGAGAAGAATTTTTGAATCCTCGTTATTCTTTGTTTATGCAATTTCAATTTCAGTTCATCATGACTTGTCAACTTTGTTGTTCTATGTCTGAGTAGATCTTAGATCAGATCTAGGGATTCTAGGGTTTTAGAATTCACTGTTGGGGAACAAATAGGATTGAGTAGTACATGATTCTCCTTCTAATACTCGAATCTAATGCATAGATTAGCCTGATCACCTAGTCAATGATTTTAGATTGTTAAGAGGTAGAACTGGATTAGAGCAATTCCTTCACTACCAACGAGAGTTGATGCTAGGTTGTATTGTGGGTAATTGAACCAAAAGGATAAAGCCTATTTATAATCTGAAACCAACGAGAGTTAGGACCTTTAGATTATTGATAGAGGGGTAGATTCAACGAGATTTGGTTTGCCTTTATTCATGTTCAAGCCGAGAATAAGATTAAAGTAATTCATGAATAGATTCCCTCACAATATTTTAACTCCTGAATGAATACCCAACATCCGATTGCTTTAATTATTTGATTACATTCACTTCCTTTATTTGATTAATATAGCTTGTGATTCAATAGGAATTGAGAGAGTAACTTGGTTCTTCATGGATTCAATCCCTAAATACTATTTCGTTTGCTATGCACTTGCAGTAGTATATATAGGGTTAAAACTTGCAGTAGTATATATAGAGTCCATATATTTTATTTTTTAATTAGTGTGCTCAAACATCATATATTAGTATGAGACGGACAGTATTCAACAACCGAGATGGAGCAGCAAACCAATAATTAGTGTGCTTAATTATTTGAAATATTATGAAAACAAAAACTTGAGAGAGACAGAGAGCAATATAAGGAGATACGAAGATGCAACAGAAATATACTAAATCATCATCCCAACACTAGAAAGAAGAAACATATCTACACTCACGTACCCTCAACCTCTCTTTTCTCGCTTGTGACCAGTTTAATCTTAGAACAGAAAAATGGGACTCCTTTTAGAAGAAACCGCAAGCTCTAACCATCAAACCTCAGTTGTTGTCGATGATGATAACGAGTTGGGTTTGATGGCCGTGAGAATTGCCAACGCTGTTCCCTTTCCAATGGTTCTCAAAGCTGCCGTCAAGCTCGGTGTCTTTAATATCTCTACGCCGAAGCCTCTCGCACTGACTCTTTCCTCTCACCGTCTGAGATAGTCAGTAAGCTACCAACTACGCCTCGTAACCCTGAGGCTTCGGTTTGTGGAACAGAATGCTTCGTCTACTCACTAACTATTCTTTCAAGTGTGGTAAGCTCTCAGAAGGAAAGGGAAATAGGGTCTATAGAGCCGAGAGAATTTGCAGGTTCTTCTTGAAGGATAATATTCAAGATATTAGTTCCCTTGCTTCTCAAGTTATTGTTGATTTCGACAGCGTTTCCCAATACCTGGTAAGTTTTTTTCATTAATGTGAATTGTTATCCAAGAATCCACTTTTATACTCAGAGGACTCTTACAATATTGATTCACCATTTTGGCAGGGCACAACTGAAAGATGTGGTTCTAGAAGGAGGAGATGCATTTGGTCGTGCACATGGTGGTATGAAACTCTTTGACTATTTGGGTACAGATGAGAGATTCAGCAAGCTGTTCAACCAAACCGGATTCACCATTTCTGTCGTGAAGAAGGCTCTTGAAGATTACCAAGGCTTCAAAGGTATGAATGTTCTAGTTGCCGTGGGAGGAGGAGTTGGTAACACTCTTGCTGTTGTCACTTCAAAGTATCCCAATATCAAAGGTATCAATTTTGATCTGCCTTGCGCCTTGGCACAAGCACCTTCAATTCCTGGTGTAGAACATGTCTCGGGAGGTATGTTCGTGGATGTTCCAATCGGAGATGCTATGATCTTGAAATTAAGTTCAACAATTCTCATGTCTTATAACGTTTTATTCAAGTGTAAGTACAATAGTACTTAATGTGTACTTGCATTTGGGATTTAAATTGGTTTTACAGCGTAGACTTCATGATTGGACCGACGAAGACTGCATCAAGATTCTTAAGAATTGTTGGAAGTCACTGCCAAAGGATGGTAACGTGGTAGTTATATTAGTGACTCCTGATGAAGCATGGAGACATCAATTGAAAAACTTATGAAATCAAAAGTATAAAGAAATGACTCTTCTTTATTAGTTTAGGAAAATAACTCAAAACTTAAACTTTCAAACTCTTAATTTTCACAAGTTATGTCACAATTTTTGGCATCTCCTTATATAGATTAGATAATGTCATATTCCCATTAGGATAACTATATTTTAGATAACTCTTAAAATATCTCAGTCTTATCTTATCTATCTACCTAACTTGTTCAACAAATAACTTGATACAAGGTTATCCCAAAAATCCCCTCTTAAACTTGAAATCGATTTTCTCTTTGTCTTGAACATCAACGAAGTCTCTTGTTTCCTCGTAATCCTTCGCAATCAACCTGATAAGTTTTTCACCGCTCTTGATCAACAGATATAAAAGTCTACTAATAATCAGTTAATCAGTATTGCATCTTCAGAAAAATTTCGAAAAAATCTTAACTTCGTGGAATCACAGGAAGTGAGTCCATTAATATGTTAGTTTATAAATATGTTTTATATATTTTAAGTTTAATTGTGATTTTAGATGAATTTGTTATGTTTCTCTTCAAAAGTCACAAGTAGGAAGAGACACAACTCATTGTGTAGTGGTATTTGTTTGTTGTCTATATAAAACAATTTGGTTTTGATGTATATAACAAGTTTCATAAAGTAACATTTTTTAATTTTTATTATCCTATGCTGTAAAAGAAGAATAGATAATTTATTTTTTTACTATGTTTCTCCATTCTCTAAAATTGATTATAATATCGATATTCCAACATATTAGATAATTGTACAATATAAGCTTTTAAAATTAATATTTGTTAATAACATCTACAAAATAACATAGTTTTATAGATTTAAATTAAATTTTTAATTTAATTAATATATCGATAAATCAATAATTTTTCTAAATTAATAAGAAAATATAAGTTTTGTATAGTTCCAATATTTTTAATTTATAGAAGTTTAATGGTATATTTTGTGATGTTACTTACGTGAACTTTCATCCGATATGAATATTCAACCTAATTTCATAAAAGTGGGCTCTTTTACACTCTTTATTGATTAGCAAAATTATCAAAGATGTGTTTGAACTTTCTTAGCAAATTGAGAGTTTTAATTTACATATTATATAAAGTAAGATACAAATTTAGACAATGTTCAAATGCATAACTTACATGGAAAAAAAGTAAGCATCTTAATAGTTTTCACTCAAAATGCTTAATTACCGAATTATTCTTAACAAAATTCATACAATGTAAATCTTTTCTCGTCATGTGTCGTTTTAAGAATAATTGACTACCAATCCAATCTTTGTACTTACTATGTCAGGCTTACGAGTTTTTATGGAATCAACTTCAGTACTCTTGTCGTCTGATTCATTTTTCTTTAAATATGTTGGTGGTGGGTTTCACCTTATTTCTAACCCATAAAAAATCTTAATTGGTTAATTATCATGAAAAATATATTAAATCTCTATAATTAGAAGAACACCCTTTTAAGAAATATGAGACTAGAAATCTTAGAGCTATAAGCAAAAATTTAAGAAGAACGCAAGAGTTGATTCAGAGGGAAAAGAGAAGTTTTTCTTTTTTCTTAGTGCCTCAAAGGAGGTCCACGTTGTCACCTGACAGGTTCAACTTAGCATCTCATATGCCCATCTTGGCATCTGATAGGCCAACTTCAGCACCTTACAAGCCCACATCGACATCTGACAGGCCCACCTCGACGTCTGACAAGATGTCAGATTGACGCCTTATAAAAGGTCCACCTTGGTGTCTGACAAGTGGTCAGCTCGGTGCCTTACAGAAGGTCCATATTGGCGCCTCACATGTACTCCACCTAGGCGCTTTACACAAGGTCCACCTCAGCGCCTCACAAATACTCCACATTGGCGCCATATAGGAGGTACACCTCGGTGTCTGACAAGAGGCCAGCTTGGCGACTTACAAAAAGTCCACCTTGGCACCTCACAAATACTCCACATCGGTGTCTGACGAGAGGTCAGCTCGACGCCTAACAAAAGGTCCACCTCGGCGCCTCATAGATACTCTACCTCGGCGCTTTACAGAAGGTCCACCTTGACGCCTCACATATACTCCACCTCGACGCTTTATAGAAGGTCCAACTCAGCGTCTCACAGGTACTCCACCTCGGTGTTTGACTATAGGTCAGCTCGATGCCTAACAAAAGGTCCACCTTGGCACCTCATATATACTCCACCTCAGTGCCTTACAGAAGGTCTACCTCGGTGCCTTACAGAAGGTCCACCTCAGCGCCTTACAGAAGGTCCACCTTGGCGCCTCACAGATACTCCACCTCGGCGCCTTACAGAAGGTCCACCTCGATGAGTCACATATAATCTACCTCGACACTTTACAGATACTCCACCTCGGCGTCTGACAAGAAGTCAGCTCGACACCTTACAGAAGGTCCACCTTGGTGCCTCACAGATAATTCACCGCGACACCTAGCTCAAATATGCCTAAGTTAAGATATCTATCTCAATATTCCTAGCTTAGTAAGCCTTACTCAATATGCCTAG
Organism: Lepidium sativum; assembly: GCA_023374145.1. Classification (NCBI taxonomy): domain Eukaryota; kingdom Viridiplantae; phylum Streptophyta; class Magnoliopsida; order Brassicales; family Brassicaceae; genus Lepidium; species Lepidium sativum. The sequence goes on along the minus strand of JAKUCM010001273.1, from coordinate 15,207 downwards.
TTGAATATGTTTAACTCGATATGTCTAGCTCAATATGCCTAGTTGAACATGCCTTGCTCAGTAAGCCTAGCTCAATATGTCTAGCTCAATATGCCTACCTCAATATGCCTAGTCCAGCTTGCCTACTTGGACATGCCTAACTTAGTACGCTTAGCTCTATATGTCTAGCTCAATATGCCTAGTTGAATATGCCTAGCTCAGTTTGCCTTGCTTAGTACACCTAACTAATTATGCCTATGTGAATATACCTAGCTCAATGTCTAACTCAATATGCCTCGCTCAATATGTTTAGCTCAATATGTCTTATATCAAAGTGTTTAACTTACAAACAAGTTTAATTGTGCATCATGCTATGCTTATGGATTGTAATCACGGAATAACTTTATATATATGAAAATCTCCGACCTTTCTCACTAATTAATATACTATGCTAAATCATGTACAAACAGTGTCCTCATTAAATATTACATTTTGACTTACAATACATTTATCTTTTTAATGCTCCACACTTCCATTTTCCCTGATCATGATAACATAAGCCACATAGCCAAACTTTCTTAGGTGCTTATATCCTAGCTTTCGATTCAAGTAGAGTTTATTTAGGTACATTATGGTCAATAGTAGATGAAGGAGATCTGTTCAAAATGTATGGTGTTGTTGTTGTGGCCTCAGCCCAAAAGCATTCATCAAGTCACAATTCATTAAGCAAACTCCTTACTTTATTTCTTAATGTGCAAGTGATTCTCTCTGAAACACCATTTTTCTGTCGCGTGTACATGCATGGCCTATGCCTTTCAATTATGTGAGTTATGTTGTATTCATCAAATTTTGCCTTGCAAAATTCTAGATCATTGTCTATCATAAGCATTTTACCTTTTTATTAACTTGATTCTCAACTATTTGTTTCCACTCACAAAATATGTTAAAAGTTTCATCCTTCGACTTTATTAAACAAATAAAATTTCCTTGATTTTTCGTCAATTTGTAACATGATATATGGATGGAGTGATGTTTTGTGTCCCAGAGATCAATATGTATGTAGCTTAGGACATCAACAAATTAATGCTTGCCCTACATTTAACTCAACTTCTTAGCCTTTTCCATTATGTAGTGCTCTGAGAAATTCAATTCTCTTACTTCTTTTTTATTATTATTATTTTATCAAGAAATTTTGTCTCTACCAGAATCTTCAAACTGTTTACACACATGTGTCTCAAGCGATTGTGCCATAAAGCTATCTTGCTTTTCCATGTTGCATGTTTCTTTAGAAAGTTGTATGACAATCTAGAATAAACAAACCATTATATAGACTTCTATTATATTCAACGCGATTTTCTTGTTCCTCTGATATCTTCTTTTCCTATTTCCACATGAATGTTCTAACCTAATCTTTCCAAAATACTTATGGAGATAATATTTATTATGAGATCTGGAATATACTTTACATTTTTTGAATCTTTATTAAACCAACATAAGCCTTGAGATTTATTAGAGATATAACAATAGCAGAGCCATACTGCTTTCATACATCTTAGAAAAAAACTTGGTATTGGATTACCACCACCACATGTTTGAGGCAGAGTATTAGAGATATAACAAAAGCAGCCAAACTGCTTAATAGATCCAGTCGATCATAGTCCAAGAGAACAGCCCATGAAGCCCAACAAACAAAAAAACTCAACTCCAGACATACAAAACCTGCAACGTCGTACAACACATGTGAGTTCTCATATTCTATCAATTGCATACCCTGCAACTTTCACAAAATGTTAATCAATTCGAAGACAATTTAACTTAACCATAATTGCTTTATCTTAACTTCAATAGTTCAAGATTATAGCTGTTGTATTATCTTCTATATATAACTGGAGCTTTCAATCTTTGTAAAAGCAGTGAGAAACTTTAATCAAAACATAGTTTTAAATTTTTTTTTTTCTCTTACATGGTATCAGAACCTTGGTAAAATTTTAGCAGGTAATCAATGGCGGCTCCGTACGAAGCATATCCTCTCCTACGTAATGTCCATGTATATAGTTCAATCAATATAAAACTCACAGACAAGAAGTACCTACTCTTGAAACCACAACTAGAATCTTTCCTCTCTAGTCCGAAACTTTTAGGTTTTGTTGATGGTATAACCCCGACTCCAACTCCTACTGTGACGGTTAGGAATGGAGATGTTGCTATTGAAACAAGTAATGTCCTTTTTAAAGCATGGGATAGCACACATTACCTTGTCGTTCATGGTTTTTTGGATCAATCTCAGAAGATGTCATGGGATCCCTGGTTGGATTATCCACTTCTCAAGAAATATGGGAGTTTCTAGCAGATTTCATTAGCTTGTGTGTTTGAGCTTCAACAAAATCGTCAACTTATCAGCAAAAAACAAGTAATTCTTCGAGTATTATCGAGCATTTATGACCATATATGATCAAATCAGATCCATTGGTCAACCAGTGAATGAAGCTATGCAAATCTTTAATTTTTTGAATAGTCTGAGAAGAGAGTATGACCATATATGCACTGTTAATAAACACTCCTTTACTCGTCTCCATAAACCTAATTTTACAAATGTTATGTCAAAATTTTATGCCTTTGATGCCCGACTTCAATCCAATGAAGACTAAATCCACCACTCCCCATCTAGCCTTTCAGATGCAAAAACAACAATCATTTAATCAACCTCAATTCTCAATAACTGATGGAAGTAACAGAGGAAGAGGTGGATATTCTACCAATGGTTATTCCAACCAAGGCAGCTCCAATAGAGGGCGTGGAAGCAACTCTTCCTCAAGGGGAAAAAGCTTTCATCAACTGGTCAAAACTCTCAAAGTAATAATCCCAAACCTATATGTCAAATATGTGGCAGAGTTGGTCACTCTACCATAAAATCTCAGAATCGGTTTGATAACAACTATCAAGATGAATTTGTACCTCACGCACTTGTAGTGTTCCCTAATTCAGGTTCCACCTCTCATGTCACTAACATAACAGATTGTTTGACTCAATTTGTTCCTTATAACGGTCATGAGAACCTCATGGTCACCGATGGAAATCAACTTCCTATCACTCATGTTGGGTCCCACTGTTACAAAGTATTGGAAATCAAGATGTATTTTACCTTTGAATGAAGTATTCGTTTGTCCCACTGTCAGAAAGTCTTTAATATCGGTTTCAAAGCTTTGTGGGGATTTTCCATATGGTGTGTTCTTTGGTGAAAATAAGGTTTACATAGTGGATCTAGAAACCGAGAAGGTGTTAACAAAAGGGCCAAGGTGTGAAGAGTTGTATTTGTTAGAGAATCATGATTACAAGGTGTTTAACTCATCACAACAAAAAGCCACTAATGACTTTATTTGGCATCATCTGTTGGGAAATGCCACTAATTATGTTCTTCAACACTTGCACAAGATAAAATATATCACCATCAACAAGAGTCCTTCTTCCTCTTCTTTCTCTATCTGCGAGTCATGTCAAATTGGGAAAATTCTCAATATTTCCATTTTCTGTTTCGGTGTCCTTTTCTTTAGAGCCTTTAGATTAAAGTTCATTGTGATCTTTAGGGGCCTTCTCCCATGGTTTCAGTTCAATTTATTTATGAATTCTCTCGATTTAGTTGGGTTTATCCTTTAAAGCTCAAGTCTGATTTCTAAAATAGTATAGAGACAAACAAACATAACTTCGATCATAAAACGCCGATCCAACGCACACTTTGTTTTATTGATATAAACTTTTCAACAAAAGACTTATACCTATTGGTTGCAAATCTCACCAACACAAAACCAATTAACACTCAAATAAGGCTCATAAGAGCTTTTCCTCCTAACCTTAACCTAATTTTCTCCCCAAAAGTTCTAATGTGTTGGGCGGCCACACCAACCGTCCCAGCCTGTTTTAAGGCGTACAACATACCCTAGAATAACCAAATCAAATATAGAAACTCACAAGATATGTTAACTTCTATTTCAGCTCAACAGTGATCTGTTGTTTTTCTTCACAGCTCTCTGTTTTCGTACACCTTAACCAAGAGTTTCCAAATTCCTAAAGAATGAAATTTCTCAAGTTAAGACAAGTTTCCATTTCTTCTTCATAGCGATTTGTTATTTATATTCATAGCTCTTTGTCTCGATCTCCTCTTTGATCAGCAACTCTGCCCAACTCAACTTTGACTTATTATTTTCTCTTTCTTAGTTCTTGACTTGGAATCCCCGCATCTTCAAACTCCCCCTTTTTAGCGTAGTTTGATAATCAAATACCTCATTGTACCGGTTTAAGAATAGTACAGAGACAAACACTGCACAAAGTACATGTTGAAGGAACGTCATGCATCAAACAGAATGCCTTCATGGTTCACAAACAAGACACTGCAAAATACATATGAATCCATTCATAAAACAAAACAAAATAGCTAAGCTAAGCGTCTAAGCTCCCCCATGATTAGGCATCAGACACTGTCTCAGAGTTTTCCCCGTATTTGATATCACAACTGAGTTAAAAAGCATAAAAGGAAAGAGGAATCAGCTCTAACCGGATGAAAACCCTTAAATACTCTTTTCCCTCTAAATCCTTTGAGATGCCATAATGAATTGGGCCTAAGGCATAATGTAGCACACATAAAGGATCAAATGAATCAGAAATTCAGAATAATGTGAATGACCCAATCTAGTATCAAAACATTTGAACACATTTACCATACTAAAACAACTCAATCTCATCATTTAATATGTACTTGTGAAACGCTCACAACGAGTTATGTAACGAGAAGACAGAAGACATGACATACTTTAGTGATCATTACACAACCAGTGTTACAAGTCTACAACATATAAAGGTTTGGCTTATGTGTCTAGTTTTTCACCAGTCATACCTTTATCATGAGAATGTAATAGCTGGAATTTCCTTTGGAGAGACAGAGATATGTATGTAACAATCAAGACCTTTTTTTTTACACGGTACACACATTTGAAAGCACATGTAAAAAACAAATCATTGCTTAACTTTGTGCTTATGATCATTGTTCATTCCCCATTTTGGGACATAACATGAATATCACTTGACTTCTCAATTTGGTGTTCGTATCACAAGTCACTATGCCATGTTATCCCAAGTCAAGCCACATAATACTATTCATAATACGGTGTTCGTATCACACCTATAACAATTCTTAACTCAATGAAACGATTAAAGTCCAATTATTTTGTGAAAATATCAGCTAATTAAAATTCAATGTTCACATGATCGATAATGGCTAGCTGCTCCTCATAAAGTTCTCCGATAAAATTATGTATAATCATGATTTACTTAGTTTGAGAATGCAAGACAGGGTTCTTTGCATTGTTTATGGCACTCTTATTATCACAATGTATAAATAAAGGTTCAGAAGGAGTACCATAGTTAGCAGCCATATGTTTCATCCACATAAGTTGAGTACAACAACTCCCCAAAGCAATGTATTCAACCTTAGTTGTGGATAATGAACCACTGTTTTGCTTTTTACTTAACCACGAGAACAAATTTTTTCCCATGAAGAAGAATCATCCACTTGTGCTCCGTCTGTTATCTGATGAACCTGCCTAATCAGCGTCATAGTAACCAACCAGGCTGTTGGTTGTGTCCTTGGTAAAGTAGATACCCAAATTCATTATGCCTTTTACATACTTAATAACCCTCTTAACAACCAACAAATGTGACTTCTTTGGCTTTGCCTGATATAAGACACACACTCCTACTGTATAACACAAGGCAACAAATCTACTTTGTGTGACAAAGATCTCATTATCTGTTTGTTTCACTTGAAGACCCAAAAAGTAGTTCAGGTCTCCACACAAACTCATCTCAAACTCTTGAGTCATTAGTTTGACAAAATTATCAACCATCCTCTAGTTAATGGATCCAAACACGATATCATCCACATATATCTGCATGATCATCAGATCATCTATGGATTCCTTGACAAACAGTCTTATCGACACTTCCACGAGAGTAGCCATTATATGTCATAAATGTTGCCAGTCGTTCGTACCAAGCCCTAGGTTTATGTTATAGACCATACAGTGCTTTGTGAAGCTTCTACACATAGTGTGAGTGCTCTGGATCTTGAAACCCTTTAGGTTGTTCAACATACATCTCCTCTTTTAGCCATCCATTCAAGAATACACTTCTAACATCCATTTTATATAGCTTAAATTGATGCTTACAAATCATCCCTAACAGAAACTTGATTGAATCAAGTCTGGCTACAGGAGCAGAAGTATCATCAAAATCCACTCCTTCACTTGTGAGTATCCTTGAGCAACCAACCGAGATTTGTTACGCACAATATTTCCATTTTCATCTGTCTTATTCTTGAAGATCCACTAGGTTCCAACTACATTCACACCTCTTGGTCGTGGCAACAACTCCCACACATTCAACCTTCAGAAATTTTCTCTCTCTTCTTGCATTAACTCGATCCAAAATTCATCAAGGAGAGCCTTTGGATGTGTTTTGGGTACCATGACAGAAACAAAACAAGAAAATTGCACTATTTTAATATCTTTTCTTCCTCCAACTAGCTGTTTGAAATAAATTTCTTTATTCCTTGTGACTTTACCACTTTGTATATCTCCAATGACATTCGAATGAGAGTGATTCATATGCACTTGCATCTATCTGTGTGGCTCTTCGAGAACTGGGGGTTTTGGTTCGGAGACAAACGTCTGTTGTGAGTGGTCATCATAAGTTATAGGAAGAATCTCTACCAACGGAGAAGATGAGTTATCAAATACCACATTCATAGTTTCTTGAACCATCAGCGTGCATTTGTTGTAGACTCGGTATGTTGTGCTAGTCCCTGAGTACCCAAGAAGCATACCTTTGTCGCTTCTTGAATCAAATTTTCCCAGGTGATCCTTATCATTTAGAATGTAGCGAACTCATCAAAAATATGGAAGTAAATGATGGTTGGGGTATTCCTTTCCACAACTTATAGGGGGTCTTGTTTGTCCCTTTCCGAACATACACTAGGTTAATGATGCAACATGCCTTGTTGACATCCTTAGCCCATAAGTGTTTGGCAACGTTGTTTCCATGAAATATGGCTTTGGCTATCTCTTGCAGTATTCTATTTTTCCTCTCAACAACCATTATGTTGAAGAGTCCGTGGAGCTGAGTAAATTTGAGAAATCTCTTGAGACCCACAATATTGATCAAAGACAACATTTTGAGATTCACACCCGTGATCACTTTAGATTATTTAGATTCCATCTCGCCCATTCTTTAGTTGAAGAGCTAGAATCATAAAGTTGTCCGGTGTCTCATCTTTTTCTCTTAGAAATCTAATCCATGTGTACCTTGAGAAATCGCCGACCATAACCAAGATACATTTTTTAATAGTTGTGCTTGCAACTTAGATTAGACCCATTAGATCCAGGTGGACTGATTCTAATAGTAATTTTGAACTAACATCTTGTACTGAAGAATGTTGTGTTTTAACCTACTTTCCCATGTTGCATGGTTCACATAAAAACTCATATGCTTCTTGAATTTTTGGCAGACCTCTAACAACTTCCTAATTGTCAAGCTTCAACATCTTCTTATAGTTCATTTGACCCAATCATTGATGCCATAGTCGTCCTTTGTTATCTTGAACAACGCTAATGCATTTACTTTATGGAATCCACATATAGTAGTCATTTCTTGACCTCACACCTTCAAGTACTACAACCCCATGTGCATTGAATGCCTTACAACCAATTTTGGTGAACTTTACTTCCAGATCCTAGTCACACAGCTGACTAATACTTATGAGGATTGCTTTTAGACCTTCCACGAAGTACACATTGTTAAGCTTAGTTACGAAGGCCCATCTGTATTCCCTTTTCCCTTGAATTCTTCTTTAGCACCTCCTCCAAATGTCATCCTTCCACGGTAGATTTTTACCTGTTCTTTTCCAGTCATATGTCTTGAGCAACCACTGTCAAAGTACCAATGATCTACTACTAAGCTGTCTTGACCTTTGCATGCAGTAAAAGTAATCTAACAGTACAAATCCAACTTTCTAACCAATACTTCTGCCACCTTTCTGATTATCCTTAAATTACTCCTGTTTCATAATGTTGTGAAGACAATCCTAAAACCAATAACATTAAGACATGATGTGACCATACTTACCACAATACCAACAATCTTGTAGTTTTCTCATGTAGCTTCTGTAGAATGTTCGGTTATATATGTCGTACATCTGAGTTTGAGCAGACCTCTGAAGTATTGGCTGAGATGTCCTTATGGTTCTTTATTTTGACGTTGAAGCCTTACTTGTCTCAAAACATTTAACAAAAATAGTTTGTTCAATTGTGTTCTCAGCACCTCGATATCCCAAACTTCAGTTCCCTTTGTTTGTTCGCCCATATACAGGATCTTGTCAAGATATTTTGTGCCTTTGTTAAGCATTTTGATATTCCTCAGCTGTTCCAACAGACTACTCTCAAGTTCGACATTCTTAATCATTTTTTCTCCAATTTTGTATCTAGCTTCAGAACCTTGTCTAACAAGATCTTGTTTACATAGACCAACTTGCTTTATTTCTCTTTCAGATCAACAAGATTTTGACACAGTATTTGTAGTTCATAGTCACGTAACAATTGCAGATAATCTTCTTCCATTGAATCCTGGTCAATATCAACCACTTGATTATATGGATAGACAGAGGTTTGTCCCTTTTCCGTTATTTCAACGAGACCAAAATTTGCCATATATGGTTCCAGATGATCATTGTTTCCATATTTATCTTCTGTGTCACTTTAGCTCCAACTTACCAGTGTGGTCTTATCCTTTCATTTAAAATTACTCACACACTCTAACTTCATGTGATCATACCCTTGACATTCAAATCACTTGAGAGTCATTTTCTTTTTGACAGTTGGACAGTCAGCTTTTAAGTGGCCGAATCCTTGACACTCAAAGCACTGTTTGTCCGACCTCTGTTGCTCATTCTCGGGAAACTGTTTGACAGCCACCTGACCGTCCCTCCTCTGTCCTTTTTCAAACTTTCTGATAAACTTTGTCACTAGTTTCTTGTCCTTGTAGACCTTTCCTAAGATCAAGGCCTCATGTGTAGCTAGCATGTCAGCACTGGTCCTCTTCACACTAGAGTTTCCTTGGACCCTTTTTAATTGATTTAGCGACATAGTGGTGAAGATTGTTGACATCACCTTAGAATTCTATTTGGACTCTGTCTTTTCTTTGGTTGTCAACCTTTCCCTTGTTTAGAAACCAATTCATCTCCATTGTTCACCATTGGTGGTGTTCATCCACCTTCAACATCTCCCGAAGCTTCTTCATCAATCCCTTTAATGATTTGCATCATCTACACTTTCCAATGGTCAAACTTTTTCGGATAAAGAATCAACAGTTCTCTAACAGCAACAAGTTGATGTTTATTCTCCATAATTTCTGTAGGATCTCACCTGATTAGGTTAGGTGGTCTGCTCTGATACCAATTGAAATAATATAGAGACAAACACACACAACTTCGATCAGAACACGCCGACCCAACGCACACTTTTTTATTGATATAAACTTTTTTTCAAAAGTCTTATACCTATTGGTTACAAATCTCACCAACACAAAATGAATCAGCACTCAAACAAGGCTCACAAGAGTTTTCTTCTCTTAACCTTTACCTGATTTTCTCTCCCAAAATTTCTAAGGTTTTGGGCGACTATGCCAACCCTCCTAGCCTTTTTATACCCTAGAACCAACCAAATCTCTCTAAAATGAAAACTCACAAGATATGCCAACCTTCCATTTCTGCTCGACAACAATCTGTTGTTTCTGTTCAGATCTCCCTGTAGTCGTACACCTTGACCTAGAGTTTCCAAATCCCTCTAGAATGAAAATTCTCAAGTTAAGCCAAGTTTCAATTTCTTCTTCAGAGAGATCTGTTATTTGTTTTCACAGCTCTTTGTCTTGATCTCCTCCTTGGTCAACAAGACTCCGTCCAACTTAGCTTTGACTTATTCGTCTTTCCTTCTTTGTTCTTGATTTGGAATCCACACATCTTCAATTTCTTTGATGTCTTTAAAATTTTTCAAAGATATATTAAGAATCAATTTTACAAGAAAATTAAAATGTTTCAAAGTGATGGTGGTGGTGATTTTGTTAGCAATCGATTCAAGGCTCATTTTGGAATCACATGGCATTAATCATCAACTGTCATGTCCACATACTCCTCAACATAATGGTCTAGCTGAAAGAAAGCATATACACATTGTTGAGCTTGGCTTATCATTGATCTTCCACAGTAAAAAAATCTCGATTGAAAGTTTGTACACAGCAAATTATCTTAGAAACATACTTCCATTAACAGCTCTTTACTTCAAGACCCATCATGAGTTGATCTTTAAGGATAAACCCGACTCTAATGCTTTGCATGTGTTTGGCAGTGCATGTTATCTGTGTCTACGACCTTATGGTGCAAATAAGATTGAACTAAGATCTCTCCAATTTATATTCTTGGGATACAATGCTTCATACAAAGGCTATTGGTGTCTATATCCTCCAACATGCAAATTTTTTATTACTCGAAGTGCCATCTTTGATTAGTAGGTGTTTCCATTTAAAGAAAACTACCAGTAGTTAACTACTCGGTACTCCACTCATTTGCATTAGTCTTGGCAATCGGCAGATGCCACTCCATCATCTTCCTAGTCCTTAGAAATTTGTGTGCCTCACGAGGTCACTTAGTCAGATGCTAAGTCAACTCCAGCCATAGATACATTTAAGGACAATGATCATGGCACACCTAAAGTTTCAGTTGAGTATTCTTTTGTTGAAAATATCAGTCCTCATGAATCTATTATGACACAAAATTCTCCCACTATTGTTTTAGCTCTACCGGAGCAGCTTCCTTCACCCACAACTACTGCTAATTCTCTAGCGTCTCTTACCAATACTCATCCTCTGATTACTTAAGCTAAATTTGGAATCACCAAATCTAACTCTCGGTATCTTCTTTTAATCACAAGATACACCAAACCAAGAACAATTTCAGAAGCTCTCAATGACATAAACTGGACTGAAGCAATGGGTGAAGAGATTGAAGTTCAACATGAAAATGCTACATGGCATCTTGTTCCAGCCACAACAAACATGAATATTTTGGGATGCATCTGGGTTTTTATGATAAATTAAAACCATATGGGTCCATTGACAAGTACAAAACTCGATTAGTCGCAAATGTATTCAAACAAGAAAAAGCATTGATTCTTTGGAGAGTTACAATCTTGGAGCCAGAACATCTACAATCCTTGTAGTTCTCAGTGTCGCTACAGAAAAAAAAAATTGGCCAATCACTCAGCTAGATGTTAAAAGTGTCCTTCATGGAGACATACATGAAGATATATACATGTACAAGCCAACATATTTGGTTGACAAAAGTCATCCCTTCTATGTGTGTAAGCTTGATAAAGTTAATTATGGGTTGAAACAAGTTTCAATGGCAAGGTCTGATAAGTTCAACTATTTTCTTCTCGAGTTTGGCTTTAAGTGCAGCACAACCGATCCTTCACTCTTTGTTTATCATCATAACGGTAACACTCTTTTCTTGTTACTCTATGTGGATGATTTAATTCTTACACCAAGTGACTCAAGTCTTCTCCATCATTTGATCACCACTCTCAATACCAAATTTGCGATGAAGGATCTTGGGTGAATCCATTACTTTCTTGGTATTCAAATTGAACACACTGCAACAAGTTTATTTATGCATCAAGAGAAATATGCATAAGAAATTCAATCACAAGCAATAATAGCAAAATGTAATCTGATATCTCCTCCTTTACCACAACAACTCAATTCCACTAGTCTATGTGATGAACTCTTCCTTGAGCCATCATATTTTCGAAGCTTAGCGGGCAAGTTGCAGTACTTGACAATAACAAGAACGGATTTCCAATTTGCAGTAAATCTGATTTGTGAAAGGATGCATCAACCCGCTCACTGTAATTTTTCTATGTTAAAACATACCTTACACTATCTCCATGGGACATCATCGATGTGTTTCTATCTTTACAAGCCGTCTCACCGCTCTATTATTGCTTATAGTGATAGTGATTGGGCATGTTTTCGTGAAACCAGAAGATCCACCACATGTTTCCATACTTTTGTTGGTTCTAATATTGTCTCATTGAGTGCAAACCGACAACCTATATTCTCCAGGTCATGGATGAAGCATATTATAGAACACTGTTCGAGATGGCTGTTGAACTTAATTGCTTAGCATCTTTGATGTGTGACTTGCATGTATCCTAATCTGACCCAACACTGCTTCAGTGTGAAATCTCCCTATAGTTCACTTAAGCCTCAATTCTACTCTTCACACTCACTCCAAACACTTTAAACTCGATTGGCATTATATTCATGAAATAGTTGGTCTTGGATTCATTGAAACAAGTCATATCCCCGCTGCTCTTCAACTAGCTGAACGCTTTACAAAGTCATTGCCAAAACTTGCTTTCATGCATCTCAGACACAAACTTGGTGTTGGATTACCACCCACCACAAGTCGAGGGGGAGGGGGTATTAGAGATATGGCAAAAGTAAATCTAAACTGCTTAATGGAACCAGTCGATCATAACCCAAGAGAACATCCCATGAAGCGTAAGAAAGAAACAAACTCAACTCCAGACTTGCAAAACTTGCAACATCGTACAAGACATGCCACCAAGATATAAGAATTTCCGTCATCTATATACTCTGCACACCCTGTAACTTTCATCAAACTTTAATCAATTCCAAGACAATTTATTTTAACCATAGTTGCTTTATCTTAACTACAATAGTTCAAACTTATAGCCGTTGTATCATTTTCTCTATATAACTGAAGCTTTCAGTCTTTGTAAAAGCAGTGAGAAACCTTAATCAAAAAACCTATTTACAATGCATTTTCTTCTTTCTCTTTCTCTTACAAGATTTAACCACACGCGCGGTTATCACCCAACATAACTATTGTATCATCCACTACTTGAAAACTATAAAATTAGTCTTTTCTTGCAATCATGTGAAATATGCAGCCTGAATTAATAACCCATACATCTTTAACTTTTTGCTCATTTACTGCTAGAACTTAAGAGAAATCCAAACTTTCTGAAATTATCTTTACCTCACCTTCCACATCAAGTTATGTCTCCCTTTTCCTGGCATAACAATCTTTCTTAGTATGACTTTCTTTCTTACATAATGAGCAGGTAATTCTTGATTTGCGCTTACACTCTCTTTTTTTTTTTTTTTTTTTTTTTTTTTTTTTTTTTTTTTTTTTTTTTTTTTTTTTTTTTTTTTTTTTTTTTTTTTTTTTTTTTTTAGAGAGAGAGGTGTTCATTAAATAATTAAAGTATTTGGACCAATCGATATATTAACAAAATATTGTGACTAATTTTTGACGATTAATATATACACTACTAGAAATAACTCAACTTTGACCATGATTATAATCATAAATTTGTTAAAAATAGTTCCTTTGATTAAGTTTTGATCAAAATGAAAGAGTCAAAAATCGTTGTTTTCTAGTAGAGTTAGATTGGCTTATACTTCTTCCTTGTTTTCCACGGGATGTTGCTTAAAGAAGATTTAGATGGAGATCTACCTCTTTCATTTGTATACTGAATAGATGCATGCTTCTTATCCAAAGAGTTATGTTCAACCATTTCCTTATCAAGTGACTTAGCTGAGTAAACAATATCTTGCAAGTATAGAGACTTGTTTATTATATTTAAATGAATGCTTCAAGTGTTAATTATTGCATGGTAAAGAGTTCATCAAAATGATAGCTTGTGCCTCTTCGGGCACTTTGATTTGAAGATTAAATCTTCAAGACATCATTAATGTTTTCATCAATCAATTTAGATCCATCATGAAAGAACAAAATTTTACATGCACAATGATTGATCTTACACAGTGATGTGTCTCCAAGATGAGAAATGATATGATTTCTTGCTTGTTTTGATTGCTTGATTTTCTATGGATCAAGAACTTCCTTCGCTGCAGATTCACCATTGAATGATTGACATCACTCACAGTTGTCATTAACCATTAAATGATTTAACATCACTCACATTTGGTAATATGCTTTAGTCTAAGAATACCATGATGTACTTGAACTTAAATCTTCAAGAGCAAGAGATTCGTGTTACTATGGAACAGCTCCATCTTGGCCTTCGTCTTTGGTTGCACTGTAGCTAAGGAGAGACTAAGCTCTAATACCAGTTTTTTATAAATGCTATGAATACGCCGAGATGGACTAACAATATTGGAAACGGAATCACACAAGAATCATAGAGATAAATAGAAGAAGAAAAAACACTAAAGAAATAAAAATTGAGTTCATCTATCTAATATGACTATTCTATGTCTGGGGCTATATAAATCCATAAATTTACTATCAGCAATTGATTACAATGATTTCAAGCTCAATAACCATGGAGATTGTACACTACAAAAAATCTGAGCTATTGTGATAATTGTATTGCAACTATGAATATTAGTAATAATTCGTGACATTTTATATAAAATTTTGTTACGAACTTTATTTGTTATGAATCATTGTGACTCTATTCTGTAATGATCTATGACAAAATTGTTATTAGATTTATGCGTCACAAGTATATTGTGACGATTTTTATTACCAATATGCATTTGTGACACTTTTATTGTAACCATTTACAAATTGTCACAAGTTCGTAACAATATCTTTATATTGTGACAAAATATGTGTTATTGTCACAAAATATTACGTATTAATATAATTTTTTAGGTGATTTGGAGCTATCTTGGGAGCTTTAGAAACTTAGGGATGAATTGGATAAGGAAAATATGATGAATTGAAGTAAATCACTCAGTTGGAGTCTCGGGTTGACCAATGAACCGACAGGAGGAGCCCGACGTGGAACACACTCACGTGAAGCATTCAGGTGTGTGAGATGTTGAACATATCCCGATTTGACGAGCTTAATCCCAGAAACACATCAACCAAAGTTTTCGGTGCATCTTACTTTGACCCTCTTTCCGACCATCAGCCCGACCCTTAGAAGACTTAAATCCCATGGTGCATGGGACGTTGACCCTCTGCCCAACCTCACAAGCTCGACCTCGGGACTAAACACAGATTTTTATGTTGGATCCTACCCGGTTTATCTCGGATTGACCTGGTTCCTTTTTACAAATTAAAATCCA
>JAKUCM010001272.1:0-44256 GCA_023374145.1 Lepidium sativum | reverse complement strand
CGGGTTTTCGAAAACTTCTGGTTTCTATGTAAGTGATTCTTAATTTAGCATCTACTGTTAAAAACTCAAAATGAAAGACGTTTGGTTAGCTAAAAAAATATTGAAATAAAAAATCTTGAAATAAAAAATCTTGTTCGATTGAGTTGGTCATTTTCTAGACATTGTTTCCAAACAGAATATTATGTCTGGTTTTTCTCTAACAAATAGTTGTGAATTAAGAGACTTAATCTCATAAACCATTTCTTGAAATCAAACTTCACTTAGAAAAGTTGTAAAAACGAACTGTTAATTTTCCTAGCTGTTTTAGTGGAAAAATTGAATAAAAATCATACAAAATGTTAATTTTTTTTTGATATAACTGTTGAGATATAAAAAAGAAAGTAGTTAAGGAAAGGAAATAGGATCTGAGGACGAATGTGTATAAACTACAATAAAGAAAAAAGATTTCTGACTCATGAATGTATAATGATATGCTTACACCCGCACGCATAAACCTCTGCCATTTTTACTGCTCACTCTTTTCCTATTTTTATATTATATTTCCTAATAAACCCTAAAACCTATAATTATGGTACATTATTTATTTCACATTTCTTGATATCTGAAAACTTCAATTTTTTGCTAAAGAAAAACGTAAATTAATCACATAATTACATTTCAAAGTAAATATAATAGTGTTTTTTTTACCAAAGAAGAAAATGAATAGTGGATTGATCCATTGACCAATCAAGATGTGAACTTGTGATTAACGAAAGATCATAACTTAACATCACAAAGTCTCAATCAAAACTCCAAAAGTCCATAAGAATTTGGCTATAGCAGATGTGAAAGGTAAAAGTCCTTTTTCACATTTTAGAATGTTTATATTAAGTAATTATTACTATTTGCAAATTAGCTACAAAGAGACTCCTGAAAGCATCCCAGGTGAGAGAGCAAATAGCAGCCTCTGTTCCCTGAATTTCACAGCCTTATCATCAATGCTCCTCTAACCTCAAACACTCAAAATCCACGCATACACTCATATCTCTCTTATGTTTGGACATATTATTCGAAATCCAAACTCGATCTAAATTAAGAAAAATTAAATTAAACAAAAATCGACAAAATATTAAAATAAATTATAGATTTTGTATTTTAAAAAATAAATCCGAATCAGAACCGAATAAATACCCTAAAAATTTTAAATTTTGAATTTTTAAAATATATTATATAGTTACTTATTAATTTAAAATATTTATTATGCAAATAAAAATATGCAAATAGATCTTTAACTCAATGAAATCAACAAATCCAAATCCAAACCAATGAATTATCTAATACCCAATGCCGACTCTCTCTCTCCCTCTCGGTCTTCGATTAGTGTGCCATTTTCGTATATAAATATATAATCTTGCACTCAATAGGGTTATACTTCACATCACCTTTTGTATCATTGCTCTTCTTGTTCTTCGTTTTGGTGTCTTCTCAAACAAAAGTCTCTTTTTCTGTTATAATAATTAA
The DNA here is from genome assembly GCA_023374145.1 of Lepidium sativum. Classification (NCBI taxonomy): domain Eukaryota; kingdom Viridiplantae; phylum Streptophyta; class Magnoliopsida; order Brassicales; family Brassicaceae; genus Lepidium; species Lepidium sativum. The sequence continues at coordinate 42,756 of JAKUCM010001272.1, read as the reverse complement.
ACCATGATGCTTGCTGTTGAAGATGTGTTGAGTGAACTCGCCAGAGAAGAAAGAAACGAGAGAGGACTACCACCTGGTTTCCGATTTCACCCTACCGACGAAGAACTCATTACCTTCTACTTAGCTTCCAAAGTCTTCCATGGAGGTCTCCGTGGTATTCACATTACAGAAGTTGATCTTAATCGTTGTGAACCTTGGGAACTCCCTGGTAACATATCTATCTCTTCTTAAGTTTTTCTTTCTCTTTCAATAAAACCTAATAAAAGTTTAATGCTAGTTGCATTTATTTTTCTCTTTGTTCGTTTTTCTTCGGTTTGTCTACTGTATCGGGTTTTCAGATTGTTGTTATGTGTTTTCGTCTTTTATATAGTATTTTAGTTGTTCAATGTTTTGAGATGTTTTCTTATATGAAGAAATAGCGAAAATGGGAGAAAGAGAATGGTATTTCTATAGTCTGAGAGATAGGAAATATCCGACGGGTTTGAGAACTAATAGAGCAACAATTGCTGGATATTGGAAAGCTACCGGAAAAGATAAAGAAATATTTTCTAGCGGCGATGGAGGAGTTCTTGTCGGAATGAAGAAGACCTTAGTGTTCTACAAAGGCAGAGCTCCACGTGGCCTCAAAACTAAATGGGTCATGCATGAATATCGTCTCGAGACCGACCAATCACACCGTCACACGTGCAAGGTAAATTACAAATTTTATAAAAATATATTTTTTTAAAATAACTCTATATTAATATTCACACGTGCGTTTTTTTATAATTTTTGTTGCATTTATGAATATTTAAAGAAATTTGTATTTTTTCTTGTCAATTTATGAGTTGATTTTTGAAACGAAATAAGTATATTTCACATTTGTCTTATATATTGTCTCAATATACATTTACTGTCCTGTTTTAAACTCTCAAAGTTTAGATTTATTATGTCAATTAATGAGTTGAAATGATAAGTTTTAACTGATATTTCTCACTTTATTCCCTTTTATTTTATACCAAATTCATAATATTCAAATAGAATTGTCATTATCTTGTTTGGCTTAGTATGGTGAGAACAGTTTTGAGATGTGATAGATTTGATAGAAACCTGTAGATATGGTGTGGATGTCAACACCATGCCGTTTCTTAGCTACTGTTGTGTCGTTTTCATTCACTATTGCTTTCTCTTCTCTTAATTAACTACATTTCAAAACTTATCATATCATTTTGTCAGGCTCTTATTTCAAGTAAGATCTATCTCAATCTTGGTTTGGTGTAGTCATTATACATCAAATAGTACATAATAATTATATGACTTTTTTTGTTTATACAGGAGGAATGGGTGATTTGCAGAGTTTTTAATAAAACAGGTGACAAAAAAAATGTTGGAATCCATAACCAAATCAGCTTCATTCACAATAACCATTCACTATCAATAACTCATAATCATCATCATCGTCATCATGAAACCTTACCTTCTCTTCTAGAACCTTCCAAAACCCTAACCAACTTCCCATCACTACTCTATGATGATACACACCAAAGTTATGATAATAATCTCCTACATGGATCATCAAACCACAACATCGACGAGCTCAAAGCCTTAATCAATCCAGTTATGTCTCAGCTCAATGGAATCATCTTTAACAACAATGAGGAAGAAAACTTTGAGTTCAACCTTGGCGTTAAGACAGAACCGTCTTTGAACGGTGGTTGTAATAGTAATGAACTTGATGTACGAGATTATCTGGAGAACCCTCTGTTTCAGGAAGCAGGTTTTGGTCTGTTAGGTCCATCGTCTTCTTCTGGAACTTCTCATATGTTATTAGACTCTTCTTATGTTCTTTAGGTTTCCAGCTGTAGAATCTTGTCTCTTGGATTTTATGTTTGTCTTTTTCTGTTTTTTTTTCTTTCATCTTTTGTAAAAACATTATTGTGAAATCTCATCTTTTGTAGATTTTGATTTAACAAAAAGGTTAAATGGCTGCTTCTTTAGCTTTGCAGGTAAAGCTATTATTAGTGTGTTACTTTTGATGAAACTGTATTTGTGGGCGTTTCACTATTCGATGTGATGTCATAAATACCAATAATATTCCTAACTATTCTGACGTCATTTTTAATTTATTTTTGTTTGGATGGAATATTTCTCGGTATTATATTTTCTTTTTTGTCTTCGGGATTTTGGAAAAATGTCTTCGTAACGCGACAAACGATTGGTTTGTCAGAACATTTATTTGACTTTTAAGAACTTCAAAATTTGTTACTCCATATAAAACTAAAGAAAATAAAATAAAATTCTTGCTCATGAAACCCATCTAACATAGGGCGACGAGGCCCATTGATAAAATCATCTCTCAAGAATCCATCCCCTTTGTTTCTCGTCGTTAGGGCTTTTGTCTTTGCTTCAGATCACGTTTTGCTATTGTTCTTGTTGCGGTGAGGTTTGTTGGTGTGTTGAAGAGATTCATCACGGAGAGTAGGTTTGTCAAACGGACTAAAGATCCGCGGACTAGGTCCATTAAGATCTTCTTAGACGCAGGTCTCGAAATAGCAGGTTCCACGGACTGGCCCGTTAGTCCGCTAGTACTAATGGATCCGTCTTGGACACTAATATATGATCTGCGGGTCGACCACCAAAAATAAAATAAGCAATGCGTTTGGATCTGTTGGGCGCGGACCGATCGGTTTAACAAACCTAACGGAGAGGTTGCTTTTGTTGGCTACCATACCCCTCAAATAAATATATTTTAAGGCTCCTAAATATTTTTTTAAAATTATATATTATAATATTTTTTTACAATTTATATTATACAAATTCAGTTTTTTATATTTGTAAATATTATTCTCAAAAATTCAAATATATTTTGCGAGAATTATATTACTTTGGAAATTATGGTGGACTTAGTTTTATATGTGTTTATTTTTCAAAAAATATAAAATCGATTGAATTTTATTTTCGAGCAATTATAACACAAAAATTAGATTAGTTAACATATATATACAAAGAAACCAATCTATACTAAAACAATTTGTGAAAAAAGATTATTAAATCCAAACAAAATTTATATTGCAATAAAAACAAATTGTTTTGTTTTATTTATATATATTATTTTCAATTATAATATAATTATGTTATACTTCTTTTCTATAAATATTTGTTTTAGTTGTTTAAATCCCCTATAAACTTAAGCACGACACTGGTTTTATTGAGTTGTAAAAACGGTCGATTATATTTCGATTTTACTATTTTTGGAATTAGTTTGTCATATTATAATCGTTATTTCTACCATTTAATTTATTTTTAATTTTACTTTCAAATAAGTTTATTTTCGTGGATCATGAAATTTGGCATTTTAATTTAGGAGCTACTTTTTTATTTGATCTCTCTCTCTACCATCAGTTAGAATGTTGATTAGTTTCTAGTAGTTTCAACTTTGGGTCAGGGTAGTTGGTTTTTGAATCTCTTTATTCAAGTACCTTTATTGCTTTTCTTTTTAGGATTTAAGTTTCCAAAAATATTTCTGTATTCAGCAGACTTTAATATTGTACATATGTATTTCATCCTTATTATATTCTACTTTCGTTCCAATGATAATCAGTGACAACAAAAATCTATAAAACCCATCTAACACGTGTTGTGTGCTCTTGTCCTAGAGACATGTATGATATATAGAATCTATATATGATTATCAGATTAAAAATACAATACACATGTACATATTTAATTCCCTAACAAAAATCTTCATAGATTGTCAAACGATGGTGATTTTACTAAAGCATTTATAACTAAAAATCAAGTGTAGCCTAGTTTTTCTTTTTTTTTGTCAATTGGGCCACAAATGACCGATCCATTAGCCAAGTTCTTGCAAATGCAAGTGGGGGACTCGATCCCAGAATGTGCAAGTGTGCATGCCTCTTGTGGACTTATCACATGTTATTAGGCTAAATGCCACTTGCATGTAGTCTAGTTATTAATTTGAAAAACTATTTTGCCCAAGTGGTTAAATTATAAATATATTGAACCCTTTTTTGTCGAATTGATTTATATTTCACTGAAAAAATGTCAAACTGGCAAAACATAGTCTACATAACAATAATTCCGAGCTAGTTTTCTGGCATTATAAGCAAAAAATGTTCGATAATTTAGACAACGAGAGGTATAATGAAGCAAAAAAATTATAAGAATGCTTCAAAGTCCTCCAAAAGTCATTCAGATTAGGTATGGAAGTTGGTTATGTTTTTGGTTTCTCTATATCTTCAAAAAATTTAGATTATAGATCAACATTTATTTATTTAATTGTTAAAAACTATTAATCCAAAAGTATGTATGTGGGAATCTCATACCATATTGGAAAATCTGGTCTCATCATTTTTCAGTGAGAATTCGTAGTTTCTCTTTTTAACAAACAGAAGCATCACTTCACTCTTCCACCTTATGCTCCTCCTTTGTGATTCAATTTACATATTTATTCATTGATATATAATAACAAGCCTATATATAATATGAATATATATTCATATAGAGATCTAGCAAGATAATGCTATCATCTATCCATGAATATAAGCCTAAGGATAGGTAAACAAATTCTACACGTGCATGCTAAATATAACAATTAATTTTATAATTATTCGCTTTATAAATACTTATAGTAATAGTTAGGGTAAATGTTATATGGATACTTTTGTGGTAAAGTGCTATATACAATGTCAATTGTGCAATATGTTTTTTAATTTCAATTTTAAAATGTGAAATATTAAATATAAATAATATTAGCACTTAGCACATGGAGGTACTTTCCATAGTGGAAAAACTCGTGATGAATGATGATAGCTCAAAGATGGTGGAACTAGAACATCATTATTTGTACGTGTTTTACTCAATAGCTACACGAAGAAAGATAAATAATTCATTTAACTAGTTTGTTTTGTGTGCGTAATTATCTATATTTTGACTAATGAAATTGTTATTAAATTACGTTTTAGTTGTCTTATTATGCACTTTAGTTATAATCCAAGATTTTGGCGATCTTTTGTTAGGTCTATGTTTCGAAGACAAAGTAAGTAAAATGATCTTCAATGTCATTTTCGAAGTTCTAATAATTATAAAGGTCGTGTTTTGGTCCACTGCGTGGTCTAGTAATAATATTATAATTTGGATATATTTAAGTTTTAAATATTCTTAAAAGTAAAATATATTTATATGCAGTATCAGAAATATTTACATGGTTTTTCTTAATCTTGAAATTAATCAGATCTCATAATTTATAGAATTGGTTTAAGAGAAAAGTGATAATTAGTCCGGAATTCTAAGTTCTTTTTCTATTAAATCGGACTATCCGGGTATGAAAAGAAAAGTCGTTGTTGATGATTTAGTGGGATACAGGCTCGTGTTCCCAAAACTAATTAGATTACTTTAAATCAGAAAACATGAAGAAACTAAAATATAATAATTCCGACAATTAGTTTGTTGCTTTGTTGTTAATGGAAAAGTGAAAAGAGACAATTAGCTCAATTTATATTAGAACATGTGTTAGATTCACATTGGTCCATCTGTCCACTTTCTTTTTTTTTCAGTAATATTGGAATATTCCATTAGTTGATTGAAGTTCTAGCAACGAATAGCCAACATTTTAGGTCGACTAAAGTCTCTTGATGCTTCTATCAAACGTTATATTATGTGAATATACAAAAGAATTTCAGTTTAAGTAATCTTATAGTGGGAAAATAGCAATTTTGTAGACAAAATAATCAAGGAAGTGCGTGGACTTAAATGACTAATTTAGTGGAAAACTCTATGTATTACTTGGAAAAGCTTTGGAAACTAAGATGAAATAACTATGTTTGCATAAGTAATATTTTGCGATAAAAAAATCAACTACACACATACTAAATGAGATCATAGACATACAATAAACCAAAGAAGTATTTCATTGATTTGTGTATAGAAGACGAATTTATTCGACTTCTTCGATTCCCATACATGATCTATCTACGATATTCAAAAAGTAGAAGCAACCTATACTTGAAAATAACACTATATTTTTCAAAATTCACCAATAAAACAACATCAACCCGCCGATGACAAGTGGTTCAGTAGTGTAATCACTTTACAAATGTTCAAGACACCAGAGATTGAACCCCTATCTACAGTGATAGAAACGAGATTTAAAAACTAGTAAGTTGACAAAAAAAAAAATTAACATCAACCCACGAAACCGTTACATCAGAATTATTTTTTTCATTAATTATTAGTAGATAAATGCAATTGTGTCATGGTTTTTTGCTAGTGACATCAATAAAGACAGAAAAATGAAGTGGAGGTCCAAAGACATTAACTTTTTTTTTTCATTCCATTATAACATTTACAATAGATAAATATATACATGACAGAGTTAACATTATCCTTTAAAATGATAAAGAACACTTTTGTTTTTTTTTTTAATTGTATTAATTCGTAAAAAAAAATAAAGGTCTAAAAAGAATCAAGGTAAAGAGTTATTAAGCTCATCTTCACGTTGCTTGATTCGGGTATTCGAATCGGGTTCGGATCCTGAACCCGGTAACCCACCACATTTTTGACACCTGGCAACCACTAAAATCTGACGGCAAGAAGGACACGAAGAGTGGGACCCAAGCCACGTGTCGATACATAATACGTGGAAACCATGACCACACTGTGGCAAAACTCTAATCTCATCTCCGGCGGCGAATTCCGTTAAACAAATCGCACACTCGACGGAGAATTTCTCCGATGGTGGAGATTCAGGCGAGTAAGTTAGCTTCGGTAACGATTTAAGGACTTTCTTCTTTAATCCTTTGTTAGCCACAGCTAACGGCGGTGATTGAGTCTCACCGGATCTCATGGCGGCGATACGACGGAGCCAAGCGCATCGAGAGACGGCTATTAAGCCGAGGAGGCAGATCAAAGCACAGAGAAGAGCGGCGAGGATGAGGACGAGATCGGAATTGAAAGCAGGAGAAGGAGAAGGTTGTGGTGGAGAAGTAGAATTGGCTTGTTGGAGAAGACGGAAGAGAAGACGCGCCATTATTGGAGAAGCTTAAAGAGAGAAAGAGACTGATTTGAAAATTAGGGTTTATTAGAGAGTGTGAGCGTTATTTGAGGAGGCAAAGAGGAAAGGGTATTTATAGTGAAAGATTTTGTCTGCTTTGGCTGCTTTTTTAAATATCACTTTCGGTTAAGGTTCTTTTCGTCAATTCATTACTTTAGTCAATACACTTATGTTAAAACTCTTCATGTCTTTTTCTTACATATTTTTGTTATAAAAACCTTCTCATTGGTCGGCAAATTACATTAAATTATTTTAAGTTTAAATCAATTGTGTAGACATACAAAGTAAGAGATTTAGTGGGAAAAAACATCTATTTCATCAAGCTAACATAAATATAAGTCATATTATTTTTTGGTTCTAAATAAAAATAATACTGTTCTCTATATTTATACGCATAGGAATGATAGATTAAAAACATAATTTTAAATACTTTATTATTTTGCAAATGGCTCTTACTTTAGTGACAGACGGTAAATTCACATAAAACAACTCATTTGTACAATCAAATATCCAATTCCCTACCTACATTATGTATGAATTTGATTATTGCACCGGCCAAGTGTTATCCAATATAATTTGTTATTGACAAAAATAAAGTACTTTATGGTTGACAAAATAAAATTATAAACATATTAATGAAATGCTTTTTTTTTGGGGAGAGATGTAAGTCAAACTATTCAATGCATCTTAAAATAATGTGTACCTTAGTTTTAGTCTTTTAGATAATTATGTAATTTTCACCTGTTATTGTTTAAACTTTTTTATAAATATTTAGATTATTGATTACTTTTATTGATTTAGTTGTTGAAATTTCTTGTTTTTTTTTTATTATTTATCGAAACAAATCAAATAAGAGAGGTGGGTGTGGGGCATGATGGAAATGGAAGAAGCGTGTGTGTGGGATATGAACATTGAACACCCAAACTACAATATATATTTGGTAACGTGTCTTCTGTATCCTTTATCCTAACATTCCTTTATTCTCATACTATAACATTATGAATTGTCATTTTATCATCCATATCATTTAATGAACTCCAACATCAACTACAATAAATTTCAAATTCGTGATCCAAACCATAAATATTATGCTCAATGGGAAAATATTTTTTGATTAAGTAGTTAAATACCATTTTTACTGTTTATAGCTAGAATCCAGTTTTATAGAATCACATTTGTTTCATATAACATTATTGGAGATTGAGTCATGAATAAAATCTTATCGATCAAATTATTAATAATATAAAAACATATTGCACAAATTTATGCCATTATCTAAATTCAAATCTTGATAGAGAAAATTTTAGAAGTAGACATTTAACTACTTAAACAAGATATTTTTAATTAGTTAAAAGATATTTTTCAATTAATATGGTATATCATAATAATTTTATGACTTTTTGTCATTAGTATAATTGCATGTAGATATTGGTTGTTCAAAGTTGGATCAATATAACCAACACATAATGGTATGCTAATTTATTCTATTAGCATGAGAGTAGAGTGAATCAAATTTAGATAATTAAACTACAATTTATTAGTTTTAATGATAAAAATATATCGTGGTTGTCTTAAATGATAAAAATTATTCTGATTTTTTTGTATGACTTAGGACCTATCTATCAACTTATCACAAAAGCTAACAGATGGAATCAACACATTTGTTAAATGCATATGTGCCACTGGTAGATCCTACAATTTGAGACACTCATAATTTTTAACATTATTTATTTAATAATACTATTTTAATTACTATTGTTTAATAATTTGTTTATTCGAATATTTCATGTTTTTTGGTTCTCCACGTCTTATAATTATGACCTTTGAAACACCCCGAAAATAACATTTGAGGTCAAATGGCTGCAGGACTGTATACTTGGAATTTGCAGAATCTAAATGTGTATTATAAAATATGCATATAATATTTCTTATAATAATGGTATGTAGGACATAGATGATTTACAACTTTGTAATCTCATCCCAATTAACAAGTTATAGAGAAAATATTGACATAATAATTTCAAAAAGAAATTTTGTTTCGAGAGAATGTATAAGATATCATTATAGTTAGATTTCCATTAATATGAGTCTTTGTTCACTTAATTACAAAATATATTTCCTTGTCCGATATATTAGAAGGCCGTCGCAAGACTATTACTTTGTATCTGTTTTGTCATGAACTTTTCGAAATTATGAATGAAACTATTGGTTAACAAAAAATATAATGCCAACGAAACAATTTCTTTTTATCCTTTTTTTTTGAATAATATATCTCGTTAATTTAAATAAAATAAGTTTTTAGTTGTTTTAGAAGAAGATGAAATGCAAGTGGCATTTAGCCTAGTGGCATGTGGTAAGTTTACAAGAAGCAAGCGCACTTGCACATCCTGAGATCGAGTCCCTCCGCTTGCATTTGCAAGAACTTAGCTAATGTACTGGTTATTTGTGGTCTAATGTTGACAAAAAAAAGATGAAATAGTATCACAAAAACTAGATTAAAGTCATATAAACATGCACATTGAAACATAGTTTTAATATCAAAAGTCTGAACTGAGAAAATTTGTGGCTTCCAAGTCTCAGCAAAAAATCCTAAACACCAGATTCTTGCTTTTGTAGTTTTGCCAAAACAGTTAGCCATGAGAACAATGCCACGTACATACAGAACGAACAACTGAGCTAACCTACGAAAACGAGGTTTGGGTGCGAGTGCGGACACAATCAAATAGTTGGGATCATCACCTTTAAACGTGTCCGTATTTTTTTTTTGGCAATTTTCCAATATTTAAAGTTAATTTCTTTTGGTGTAATTAAGCTATATTTTTCACGTTTTATTGGGCTCCTATTTCATTTGTTATCAAGTTTATTCTATAAATCGCAACTACAAATAAATAATAATGATAAAAATCATCGCAATGATTTATCTAGCAACAACTATTAACTCTTTAATAAATTTTATCAGGATTAGATCGTGGCTATATGATTTTGCTTTTCTTAGTTGTTTTTTTGTTTTCTTTCTATTTTCACCTAATATACTTTTTTTATAATAAGATAATATGGACAAATCCGATTAATTTGGAGGAATCCAACTATTACAATTTTAGTTTATGTTAACAATCGAAAGAAAGGTTCTTGTGAAACTAACTTGTGATTAACAAAATTATTCATGTATAATAGAATTAAAGTTTCTTCTAGATACAAAGTAAATATATAGAGGTATAATTGTGGAGAAGAGTCACCTCAATGGCCTAATATGTAAAAGAAAGAAATGATCAATCATGTGCAACTTTTCTCCATCATAGTTTTGTGTGAATGATGATAATAACAACTAACTGAAATAGAGAACATGCTTCAATAGACTCGAAAAAGATTTGGCCACGACCAAGAGGGACGCCTGTCCATTTCCTATTCATTAACTTTTTGATTTTTTGTGTGTGTGAAAAATGACATAACCGAAACATAAATAAAAAAAACCCTTTCAAATTTTATTACGGTGGAGGTTACATAGTTTTTTTTTTTTTTAATATTAGACTATACAATTGATCGATCCAATAGCTAAGTTTTTACATAATGTAAATAGCAGGACTCGATTTTAAGTTGTGTAAATACGTCTGCTTTTAGTGGACTTACCACCTGCCACTATGTTATAAGCCATTTGTGAGATTACATAATTTTCTAAAGATAAATTTTGGTAAGAAAAACGGTAGAATTGAACTCAATATATACATGTATATATATATATATATATTCTTATTTTTCATTTTAGGAAATAATATTTAAGTATTAAACAAAAAAAATGTTCAAGAAATACTTTTGTCAAGTAGTTAAACTACTTCTATTATTTTCTTTAATGTATTTCGATATAAAAAATCATCATGTTTATGCCATGCTTTATTTTGTTATGGTTTTGAAAATTAAATTATAGATCGACAATTATCGATTCAGTTGTAAATAAAAAATACTATTTTGATTCATAATATTTCAATAGTTTGGATTGTTGTTTACATTCTTATACTTAACTACAAACATCATCATTTTTGTCTCCGAGAATCATATATGATAGATCATTAGTATCACAAAGTTACTTTCAATATCCTTTTGATAACACTTAAGATTATCATCAATCAATCATAAGTTTAATACCTTTGTTGAATAAAATCGTGGTTGTTTACTTATCCGACACATAAGGATTGTAAAAATATATACTTTTTTGTATCTTGAATATTATTACTAATTGATTGGATCATTGCATGGACACAAAGTGGATGAGTCGCAGACAAACTAAACAAACGAATAATCAAGAAGAATGATACATTAAACAAAGAACAAATGTATGGTAAGAAAAAGAAAGAGGAAACGTGTGAAATCATGAGTTTCTAAATAGAGTAAGATGAGAAAAGAAATTAAATATATATAAAGAAACCATTAGCTATATTTTTTCTCTTTCTCTTATACACTCTCACTTTCCGTTTTCTCACCACCCACACCTACTTTCCGTCACATACTTGGTATTTTTTAGTTTTACGGAATGATTTTTATGTTTATGTAACACAAGTGTTGTTTAATAACACTATAAAATTTCATAGTGTCAATTAAGGGATATTATAAGCTCATGGCAGCAAAAAGAGCCAACAAGTATCTAAAACTGCATAAATGATGGACTACGATTACTTTTTTTTTTGTCAACGGCAAATTATATTGGATCACAACTGGCCGGCTTAATAGCCAAATTTCTACATAATATATGAAGGGGGACTCGATCTTTAGTTGTGCAAATGAGCTGCCTTATGTGGATTTACCACTCGCTACTAGGTTAAGAGCCATTTGCATGGACTACTTTACTTTAAACTTTATAATTTTCGATCTGATTTTAATTAATATCCCCAAGTAGATTTTAGTTTGTGAGGTGCAATTTAAACTAAGCTCACATTCTTTGGTTAGAAGAAATTAAACCATGTTTTAGATTTTTAAGAAAATATAGAAGAAGTCTAGTCGTTAGTGACATTCCGTAAAAAATAAGTTGGGTTTCTGCTATAAAAAAAAAATCAAGTAATTTTCAGAATCAAGTTTCTAAAATTATGGTGCTAACAAAAGTTTTCGAAAAAGCATAATCATGTTAACTTTTATAATAGATTTTGAAGCTTTCTCATAAATATTTAATGATAAATAAATTAATATTTTTTTATCAACAAATAATTATTAAATCAATAATATCTAATCTATATCATAAATTTTTTAATTTAAACATGGTATAATTTGAATTTACCACCTAGCGTATTTAAATCAAGAATAAATCATTTGAGTTATCTTTCTTAGCAATTAAATTGATGTTTAAAAAAGTAAAAATTGTTTTTAATATATAAGTGTAAAACTATCGATAATGATTTTGTTGGAAAAATATGTTCCAAATAAACCAAAACTGTAGACATGGTCGAATTGTATTGCATTTCTCAAATCATCTATGACTTTTTAGAGAATATTGAACGAACTCTTGGAGTAATAAACTGCTTTAATAGTTATATAGTTTTAAGCTAACGATATCGATCTATTTTTCCGTAGACATGATCTAGTAATAATATTAGAATTTGGAAATACAATAATACATTATTTCCAATGCAAGTGATCATGAGAATTAAAATCATATTTATATGCGGTACTAGAGATTATTACATAGTTCATCTCGTTTCGTGATTAATTAGATTTTATAATTTATTGACTCGTTAAACTACTCAAAAAAAAAAAATTTGACTAATGTGGAATTTATGGTGTTCATAATATTTTCGTGAACCAGATTATCCGAGTTCTAGAAAAAACTATTGATCTTATATATTATCGATAACCAGAAGCACAATTATATATACGCAACAGGTCACATGTGAACATGAAAAGCACATTTTACTTTTTATCTTTTGTATAAACACTTTCGTGGACCAATTATAATCATTTTTATTTGATGCATGATCGTATATAGTATGCTTTATATATATATATATATATATTTGATTAATGCTAAAGTGTTACCATTTTTTTTATATATCATCAGAGAAAGGAAACATGGAACCCAAATAATGGATTCAAAGAAAATGCGTTGAATGTGATCAAATTAATTCAATGTCAAGCTTGAGAGTTATATCCATTCTCCATATTAGTGCTTAGAGATCCTTTGAAAATACTTCCACATTATAATTCCAAAGCTGACATAGATTAAGAAGTGGCTTGCTATGTCACTCACTTTTTCAAGTTTTCACCAAACAAATTTTGAATGAATATTTTTGTTAATTATTTCACCCATTTTTTTTGTCAACTAACCTAGTGGGTTTTAAATCCCACTCCTACAACTGCATGTAGGGGGTTCGATCCCTGGTGCCATGAGGATTTGTAAAGTGACTACACCACTAGACTACCTATACTCAACCCATTTAATTATACTTATCTGCTTTCAATTAAGTCATTTTCCAACACCTTGCATTTTATTATTCTATTCATATAATAAATCGAATTTGGAAGCATAAAATGTTTAAATTTCTTAGTAAGTATTTTTTCTCACTCAGCTTACTAATTTTAGATTAACCAAGGTTTAAGAGTACAAACACCGAAATTAGGGTATTAGAGTATTTCTGAATTAGTCAGATTATATGATTCGTTGATCTATGTACTGTTGAACCGATTTTAAAAAAAGGGTTTTGGTATTCCAAAACTTCTGATGTTCATACACTTAATTAAATCGGATTATTCGAGTTATAAAAAAGAATACAATGACATCCATAATTATGAACTCTTTGCCAAAAAATCCATTTACACATATTTGAAAATTGAATACCATAATACTAAGATAGGTGAAGTTTTTGAAGGGTAATAGGTGAAGTTTTTGCAGGGTAATTTATGAACTCTAAAACCTTACGAGCTAAGTTGAAGTTGATAAGTCCAAATTTCTTGGTGATTCAAATCTGAACTTAGTTATATAGTCTTGAAAGAAAGTCGAACACAAACTATCGTTTTTTTCCTTCGAAATTGAGCTTTTCGGTACAATCCGCATAAAAGAGAAAAATTGTAACAAAAGTCTTGAGCGAAAAAGTCTCTCCACCATGGAGGAAAAGACGAGGAATTGTTTCATACAAGGAAAAACATGATAGTGATTCGTCTTAGTAATAATATTAAAGAAAAAGAAATTTGCAATTATTTTGGCTTTTGGTGATTTGTTTTGGAAATCATACAGACATTGAGAATTTTAAAACAGATATCACTTTATTATAGAGATAGAGATCAAAAAGCATTACTTGGCTCTCTCTTTAAGCAATATTCCCGAAAATGTATTGTTTTCATCAACTCTAATATTTCATTGATGTAATTGTATTTTGCGTTTTTTTTTGTCAATTAGTCTACTGACTTTTAAATTTGGATACTACTACTACATGTAAGAAATTCGATCTCTACTGCTTTAAGAATTTGTAAAATGACTACACATTAGACCATTTGTCCTCGACTTGTATTTTGCGTTTTGATATAACAAGTCTTCTAGTAAATAAAAACGAAAAAGAAATAAAAAATGTTACTATTGCAATGGATAGATAAACTTATCCGAATTCTAGACTAATTGAAGTGATTATACAAACTAAAACTACTTATTACCTGACATCATTATTTACCTACATAAGATGATGTCTTAAAGACAAAAAAAAAGTTGAATGTGACGCATGAAGAGAAGATAATTGTAGTTACTTTCCAAATATCTTTACAAGTTGGGAAATTAAAGTTATATAACAAAGATTTCGGATAAAATTTGTCACATCTAGTGCATTTTAATTTACTTTGGGATAAAACAAAAAAGCTTTTACATTTCGCCGCCTCTAATTTTAAAATTAATTATTTGAGATATTATAATTTAATCATGAATTGCATAGACATCACGTGGATTTTTGTAAAAAGTCACTAATACAATCTTAACGATAAAATTGATGAGTTGTCAAAGTCTCTTTATCATTTACCAGTTGAAAACGATTTTTGATCTTTTTTTGTTTGGAGTGATGTGATTAGTAATCAAATCTTGAGCATGCCCCATATTTGGATTCTGAAGATCAATGCTTTGTGGGAACTCTTTAACTCAGATTTTGGAATTGATGTAGGATTTCCGGTTTATGAGTTAGCATATATTTTAATGGTTTAAGTTTATGCATCCATCACACGGTTATAGATCTATCTGTCTACACATGTTTAATGGTGATGTTCTAAGAAATATTTAAAAATTGTTTATTAATAAATTTAATATTAATTATTGGTGATCTTTATGAAATATATCATTAGTCTCATTCTATAGAGACGGATCAAGCATAATCTTACTATTTTTTTTATTTTTTTTTAATTATATGATAGTCTCATAATCTCACCATTAAACATGCTCTAAAGAACCTAATAGATATGAACCTTGTTATCCGACATAGAAAGAGTTGACATTGCCTTAAAACTTTAAAGACACTAGCAATAGTAATGAAAAATGATTTGGAAGATCTCTGAACTTTTGAACAATTGGTAAAACTGAAATGTGTTTATCAGTAGTGATATTTCAATACATTTCTGAGATAATAATGATGAATAGTAAATGAAGTTTACAGGTCATATCGCAAGTTCCATTTTCCCTTCATGTTTGCGTTGAGAGTCCAATTGTTTTCTCTAATCTGCATATAAGGCATCTGAAAGACAAAGGCAACACATTGTAATCATAGAATCCAAAACAAAAATGAGATGTGAAGCCTAAATATGATAGCAATCAATTTCAAGAGTGCTGCTTAGGCATTCTTATCAGAGGCTACTGAGCAAGTTGATGGATTATTAATGATACTATGAAGTGGATACGACTTTGATTTCCAACAAACAGTCTACTTTGTGAGCTTAGAGATTGAAAGATTATACTTTGAGCTAAGAGAGAGATACCTTTTCAAACATTTCGTAGCCAACTTTGATCCGTACATCCTGATCTTCCTTAAAATTCTTTATATTCCAGGCAAATTCTGCAGCTCCTATAGGGTTCTTCTGTTATCATAACAATGAGGGTAGCTCAGTCAGGCATGATACACAAGCAAGTAACATAACTTTGAAGAAATTTCTCGAGGCTTTTAAAAACAAACACCGAACCTGATTGAAGTCTTGATCAAAATCACACCGTCCTTTAGTATTAAAGGTTACATGCTGATTACGCTCATCAGTTATAACAGGAAACACTTTCTTCCCCCGAACAAGACACCGAAGCTTTTGGCGTTTATCATAATGCAATCCTAGTGCAAGACCTGTTGAAGCCTAAGGGAAATTTGTAACAGTATTAGTCACTGTTTCAGGGCAAAAAAGATAGAGGAAACAACAAAAAAGTTGAGATCAAACCTCCTGCATAGAGTGTCTAAGCATCGCACAAAAGTAACTCGGAGAACCAGTTCCAGTATCTAACTCTCCGTGAAGCTGCCACCAGACAAAACCATCAAGATGAATAAGAAGGAAGATGAATCAGCTATATATGTGTTGAGAGAAAGTAACCGATGCCAATCAACAATAATAGAATGAGAAGCCTCTTAACGTTCCTTTTGAGAATAGGACCATTATAAGGAAGTTAACCAACCATTTAGACATAATCTTATTCTTATTCCTTACTCTAAATTACATCCTCAAGGATCCAAAGCTAAATACTTTAACAACAAAATGTTCACTATGGTGATACAGAATCAAACAAGAACTAACTCCAAGCAGAGAGTGAGTGTATGAGACACAATTCCACTCCCCAATTTGGCTCCTGCAATAGCTCAATTCTAAAAATTGGAAGAAACCTCAGGTCAGATTTATTAACAGCAACATCTATCAGATTAGGTTTCATAACTCCAAGAGCTTCTTGAAAGTTCAAAAGTAGTGCGTAATCTTATCTTCTTAACCAAAAGTTCAGGACACACACTTCACTAATGTAAAATACACAGAACATTCTCCTAAAACCCCCAAAAAAAAACCTACATAATAAACAAAACTTACCCCTGCAAACTCCAAGAGAACTTTAGGCATTAAGCTCCAAAGGAAAATAAACTAGGATATGGCTAAAATCCCCCATAGCAGCACGGATACGAAGAAGACAAAAACAAAGTTTTCACCTGTAAATGGGTTTTGGAGTTCACATAGAGCTTCTCTTTTGCATGGATTTTGAGAGACTTGGAATTGTGGGTATACCTCAGAGAAGTCTCCATTTTTCTCGAGAAAATCGCCAAGAAACCAAAACAGAAGCAGAACGAAATCTCAAACCAAAAGCCTACCTAGTTCGTCACATTTTTTGACTACTGTATTATCCTCTGCACCAAGGTTCACCATAATCCAACCAATAAATCACTGCCATGTGTCAATAACGAAAGAGCTAATCTAAGCCCCTGAAATTAGATGCAGGCCCATTATAAATGGGCTTACAACTGTTTTCAAGCTTCATATATGAGCTCAATATCTATGGGTTCAAACCAATTTGTACGGGTAAACCTGACCCGAGAATAATAGTCAAATATCTGGGCATTCGGATACCCGTTCTGGTTCGGGTCGGGTTTTTCGGGTTTTGTAAAGTGCGTAGCAGGTCTAGTTTCCTAAGTGAGTAAGCGAGTTCAGAGAGACTGGTCCGAAGTTTCTGTTAAGGATGAAGCTATGGAGTGTCGTCGATCTGTTACTTCTTCTGCTGGCGATCAGTGTTCTCGCGACGCCGGCTTTCTCCGATCTGGTTTTATCAAAAGTTGAACGTCGTGTAAGTCTCAATCACTTCCCACACAATATCTTCGATCTGGTTGTACACTTCACGAAGTTCCTGATCGAATTTTCATTTGTTGATCTGTTCAAAGATATAAACCTTTCTTTTATTTCTGGATTTCTTATGATCTCGTCAAGATCAGATATAGTATTCTGATATCTGTATGTATCCTAATCAGAGTCTTGCTTCGCCTGTCGACTAGCTAACGTTTCATTTTGATTGTCTTTTAGCTTTCTTTCATGCTTTTTCTTCATTCTATTTTGTTGGTTTTACTGCAGATCGATGTAACATCACAAATTGCTCGCCTTGCTAAGACCCTTAAGGTAATATTCAAACTTCTCATGATACTGTGTTACTCAAGTTCCAAATTACCAAGTCCTCTTTTCTATTTGGTGTTTAGGTCGTAAATTCTGGCTCTGAATCAGTTTCTGAGTTTACTTTGACCTTCCCAAAGTTTCTTGGTAAAAACTTGGCATATTTATCGGTTTCCCATAGCGAGGGAAAGGGAAAATCTAAACGCCCTTTGGTCAATCTCTCTGTCAAAGAAGTTGATGTAAAAGGAATACCTGATTCAATTAGTGTTTACTCAGTTGCATTGCCCAAAGCCCTCAGTAAAGGCGATAGTTTGACGCTGGAGGTAGTTGCTGCATTCACCAATGTACTTCAGCCATTTCCAGAGAAGATAAATCAGGCTGATATCCATCTTGTTATGCTTCAAGAAAGTGCACAGTATCTCTCTCCCTACGTTGTCGAGTTTCAGTCATTGTCTATCAAACTACCTAATTCCAGAGTCGAATCGTATACCAAATTGGAGAATACAAAGCTCCAGAACCACGAGCTCAAATATGGCCCATACAAGAATCTCCAATCATATTCGTACTCTCCAATAGTTGTCCACTTTGAAAGCAAGGCTGCATTTGCTGTGGCTGAGAAGCTTGTGCGAGAGATAGAAGTATCCCACTGGGGGAATGTGCAGGTCACAGAGAATTACAACATTGTCCACCGAGGGGCACAACTCAAGGGAGAGTTTTCAAGGTTAATGCTCTACTAAATCTTTAATCTGCGTATAACTCGCTATTCTAACTCACAGATTGGTTGCTTCGTTCTCTTCATAATCCAACTGCAGGTTAGAATTTCAAGCCAGACCTAATCCCCGAGGAGCATCTGCCTTTAGGCATTTACTTGCTAGATTACCACCCAGAGCCCATTCCATATATTACAGGGACGATATTGGCAACATCTCCACGTCAGAGATGCAAAGTGATTCCAAAAAGGTGACATTTTTAAATAAAAAGACTTGGTTTTCCAAATATTATTTCTGTGTGTGGTTTTGATCTTTTTTGTTGGTTTGGTTGCAGACGGAGCTTCTAATTGAGCCTAGGTTTCCTTTGTTTGGTGGGTGGAAAACTTTTTTCACGATAGGTTATGGTCTGCCACTTAGTGACTTCTTGTTTGCTTCGGAAGGGAAGCGTTTCCTCAGCATCTCCTTTGGCTCCCCTATAATTGACCTTGTCACTGAAAAACTCATTGTACAGGTCGGTATTATACACTTACAACTTAGAAGTGTTTAAATCTTTCTTAGTTTGATTTTCTAGAACCTAATAATGATGTTGAATACATCAATGGAAGCAGCCTACCATTTATCTTGACTAGATAGACCAGTGATACATCAATATGGATAATGTCATTGGCCGACACTGAATTAAAATTTTCTTGACACTGCTTGATATTCTTTTGGGTTTTCCTCTTTCATTGTAGGTGGTTTTACCCGAAGGGTCAAAGGATATATCAGTTACCACTCCATTTGCTGTCGAGCAGTCTCAAGAGGTAACTGGTCGTGGCTTTCTCTTCATTAATTATCCTCTGTTTGTATACTATCTCTGGTGATTATAAGTCTCTCCATGTGTTTGGATTTTGAGATTCGAATTCTTCATGTTACAATTATGTTCGTTTGCAGATCAAGTACTCACACCTAGATATAGCCGGTAGACCAGTTGTTGTGCTCGAGAAGAACAACGTTGTTCCAGATCACAATCAGCATATCCAGGTAATATGGTACTTCAGAGATGCCATTAATCGAAATCCACAATATACTTACTTAAATTGATCGTGAGGTTTGTTATTGTACAGGTCTACTATAAGTTCAACAACATCAATCTGCTCAGTGAGCCATTGATGTTAATCTCTGGCTTTTTTGTTTTGTTCATCACTTGTATCATATACACACGGGCTGACGTTTCTATCTCCAAGTCATCCCCTACATATTTGGCAAAACTTCAATGGGATGAGGTACATTAGAACCATTTCTCAAGCAAATTTTCACGCCATGCACTGATATCTCGTTTCTATGAAAAGTAGATATTCAAACGGCTCCATTTGTTTATCAGGTCCTAGCAACAGTCCAGGAGGTTCAAAGCATCATCCAAAAATGCTTAGCTACACATGATAAGCTCGAAACCTCACTGCGTGATCTCTCAAGAACTGGTGACATTCAAACCTGCAAAGCAGCTCGCAAATCGTATGATAGTTTACTGAAAGATCTTTCCAAAGATTTGAAACCGTTACTGGGTTTCTTACAGTCTTCCCACTCAGCTTCTCACATATCTCCAAAGGTTCCAAATTCCCCTCTACCTCTCTTCGCCTCTTAGTCTCAGCTCTAGTTAACAAACTTTCTACATTATTCCATTATGCAGGTCGAAGAGCTGATTACGAAAGAGAAAGAACTTCAAGAGAAGCTAATGGCCAAACACACCACTGTTGTTGAAGGGTACGAGAAGAAATCTACAGGGCGTGATATCGAAAACCGAATTGCTTTGCAGCAGCAAAAGATCATAGCTTTGAGGCAAGAAATTGAAGATCTTCTTGAATTCATGGATGAGATCTAGAAAAGTTAGATGTAGCAGATCCTCTTAAGCTTAAAACCAGACTTTTGAATACACTCCACTCCCATTAGAAAAAATTTGTTCCTTAATGAGCACTATTTATCAACTTTGAAAAATGCTCTCATATCTGAGTTTAACTATGAATCAAATGATCGTAAAATCATTTACAAGAAATTACAAGAATGCATATAGATCTAACCAATATTGGAGAATATACCAGAGAAGTTTGGGATTTTATCAATGTGTTTTAAGGCGTCCTCAGCAATCTGTCGTGTCCTAAAATCAGCGTTTTGAAAGGCGTCAACGAGTGCTGCGGTTACGTTTTGTTCTTCTGCCACTTCTCTAGCTATCTCCTCAATACGTAAGATCCTCTCAACCATCCACACAGCTCTGACCCTTAAATTCTCTGTTTGGTTCTCCAACAGAACATTTAATATTGGTGTAATCCCGTCTGCTTCATCAATCAATCTCACTCCTGTTTCAACGTCTAAACCATCTTCTAACAACGTCGAAAGAGCTGCAAGTGCTGGTGCAACCACCTTCTCATTTTCATGGTCCAAAAGATCAACCAATTTATCCACTGCTTGTCCTTCAACAAGACAAAAACTCTCTCTCAGTGAACATATCCCTTGATGGATCTTGCAAACCCCTAAAATAACAGGAGGTTTGCTCAGACATGAAAAGATCGATACACAGTAGGTGGGAGGAGGCAGTTCGGGTATCTTTGTTAGATTCTTTGATTCAAGTGAAAGATTCTCCAAAGCTATTGCAGAAGCCATCTGGATGTTGTCTTGACTATTGGACTGAAGGAGATCAATGAATAACGAAGCAAGATTGTTCTCACGGCAGAACGAAACAGCCAAAGGATCCTTGGTGAGTGCAAAGGTGATCCGAGCAAGAATACTGACTAGTCCTTCAAGAAATGTTCTCTCGAACCGGTTCTTCCTGATTTCTCCTTGGCGAATACCATTTATCTTGGAGATGATTTTTTCAAAAGCACCTTCTGTTAACAATCTCATTGTCAGAGCCAAATCTCTCTCAGGAAGTTCAGCTAGAAGTCCAGCAGCTGCAGCTTGTTCCTCAGTGATTGTTGGTGTGTTCTCTGATATGATCGCAATAAGGCTTCTGAGCTGTCCAACAGTGCCACGCAATGAATTGGCTAGTTCTTCGCTCATGTGTGGGGAAATGTTATGAAGTAGCTTGATAGAAGCTAAACGCAAATCATCGTTCTCATGAACCTCAACAAACTGAACCAAGCTAATGATTGCCGCTGAGTTTCTGATTGCAGAAACAACATTAATAACCGAGTTTGGGCAGCTAGTGAGTCCAACAAGGACAGCCAATAGCTTTCCCTGTATTTCTGGACCCGTGTTGCTAATTAGATGGAGGAGGTTTTCCACTATGTCCTCTGAAACAAGAGTTTGGTGATGAGGACCAACACAAACTTTGTCAAATTCGTAGCCAATGTTCACTATATTGGCCAGTATAGTGGCAGAGACTTCTTTCAGTCGAATAGGAAGCTGGTTTGGCCCAACATAAAATAGGTCTTTCATCAGCGGTGGCAGAATCCCTGTGCTGATTAAGACTTTGGCACTCCCCTCAAACGATGAGATATTGTTGAGAGCCTTCAAAGCTGCTTCTCGTTGGCGCATGTCGCGACTACTCATAAGCTCAATAAGAGAAGAACCCACTGTCTGAGCCACCACAACTTTGACATCGTTATTCAAGGCAAGCTCCCCAAGATAAAAAGCCATGATGATTTTTGTTTCAGGTGAACCTGCAGATCATGTTTCATATATAATTCAAATATCCAACCAAAGAAGAGAGACTGTGTCTCCATAGTTATTGTTTCACTACCAACAATAAATAAAATCAGTTTATTGCGCAAATAAGTGGTTTGATGAAATCACCTTCAAGAAGTTTGGCTAGAAGAGGCTGCAGTCTACCATTGGTGGCCATCTGTCGAACATTTTCCTCTGATATCTCCAAGTTTTTCAAGGTTCTATCAGCTTTCTCAACAGTTGAAATAATCTCTGATTTGCTGCTTGTTAGACCAACCAATAAGATGATTGCACCACGAATTGATCCAATCTTCTCACACAAAATTTCTGATTTGGAGAGCTCAAACAGCACATTAACAGCTGCCTCCCTCCCTTTCGGTGGCTCCCGGGACAAGAACTTAACCATAGTACGCACAGTGTCGCCTTCAGCTATTATTGCCTGCAAAACACTAAAAAGATTAGAAACACAAGAATTAAAGACAATATAGAGAGACATACAGAGATCAGAAACAACCATGCTCTCTTCATCTCCCTCAACGATGACTTGAAGAGTTTGCAGAGCATTATACCGCACTTCATGACTACCACTTTTTAGCATGTCAGAAATCAATCGAACAAGCTGAGGATTGCGCACACGTTTTCCAATGGAACGTATGTTCCCGCAAATCTCTCTGATATTATTTAAAGCCTGCAAAATATTACTCTCAGCATTTGCCAAATAAAGTGACTGACGAGCAATATCCAGCTTCAAAGCATCATTCCTAGCTCTCCACTCTTCAATAGTGTTACGTAAAGCTATACTCGGGCTTAGATCAGTAACACTCAGCTCCTTGGAAGTTATAGGACATAATAAAGGTCGGCCATTTTCCTGACATTCCTTGAACCATTTCTCAATTGCTTCACGTTCAAAAGTCTGACCATTCTCCAAAGTCACTGGATTATGCATAACTTTCTTTGTCAATGGACAGATAAACGCTTCGTATATATTATCAATCCCAGGCTCGACGACAGAGCTATGATCTGATTGACTACCATCCCAACTTCCACTTTCAGCCATATGATGACACCTCTTTCACCCACTGTAATTAAGCAAAAAATGTTTGATTGAAAGAATCTGAGCTCAAAATACCAACAAAAATCAAACTTTGGGATTCTTAAAAGCAAGTTGACTGTAATGGAATCCAAAAAACAAGAACTTTAATAAATTCCCACTTCAGCTAAGTCTCGATTCAGCAATTAAAATTAAAACTATACCCGAAATTAAGCAGCCGAACAACATAAGCTTCATTCTTAAAACCCTAAATAGCAAATATTACCAAATTTAGCGTCTTCAATTATTGATAAATAATTTTGTTTCTCACAAGGGATCGCGTACCAATTTTAAATCAAAATTCTCAAAGACACCGATCCAGCTAAGAACGAAGAGTCTTAGCTTCTTCTTCTTCTTCTTCTTCTTCTTCTAGCTTGAGAATTTGAGAACGGTCTCTGGTTTTGGATCCAAATCCTTGAAAACGATCCAAACATGTAAAATCGAGTCACTTCCATGTAGACAACATCATGTTGCTAGTTTTCTCTCAAGCTTGAACTGAGAGACGGAGGAAGAAAAACGGAAATAAGAGAGTTCGAGTCAGTCAAGCAATGAGGTTGAAAAAAAAAGCACACCGACAAAAAAAACGATGAGAAAATGTATTGTAATAAAAATCAAAGACGTTGACAAAACTTGAATAGTCATCGGAAAGATAGATATGTATACACACATTGACTACGAAATGATACCGTACGAAAAAAATCGGGTGGGTAACCTAAACCGGTTTTAACCCGGAAGTTGTGCTTCGTTGCCCATTAATGGGATCAGAAGTTTCTTTATTTAACAATATCCCTTAAACTATAAATTAGTGCACTAAATACGACAATATTAGAGTTACATACTGTAGTTAGTTCTACTACATATAGTTATAAGATAGCTATAAGGAAAATAACCTTAAAATACTCCGATTATAGTATTTTATCCTAAAGCTACACACCAGTTATTAAAAAAAATTTAATTAATTATCGTAATTAATTGTTAGTTAAAAAAAACTATAATTATTTAGCAGTTTATAATATATGGAATTTGATAATTAATATTTAACTTTGGGTGTTATTGGACTTTTGCATTTAGATAAAATTAGATAGAGGATTTGTTGTTATATCAGTCGACTTTAAATTTTAGCAATTTAGGCCCAATTACACTTTATATGGACTATAGAACTTAGGCCCAATAAAGTCAAAACTCAAAACGTTATCCTCAAGATTGTTCACGATTAGGTTAGCACGTACGAGCTCACACATGTGAAAGAGAAAACAAAACAAACAAAAATGGAAAAAAACTTAAGCGATTGAGAAGGCAAAAAAACTTAAGCGAATGAGAAAGAGAAAGGCGGAAGAATAGAGAGAGAGAATGGGTGAAGTAGCTGATAACAATACATTGACGACGAAGAAGAAGAAGAAAGGAAGGCCATCTTTGATTGACCTTCAGAAACGAGCTCTTAAACAGCAACAATCGCTGCAACAAAATCCTGATGAAAAAGAGCTTAGATCCGGTTTCAAAAACCCTAATTCGAACGGCCGATCCAATCGCCGGAATTCGAATTCTGACGATGACGATGGTGATGAGCGTCGAGACAAAAAGCATCGGCTTTTGCACGGTTTAAACTCCCACGACCGTCATGGTTCTTCTAATTCTAAATCTATCGGCTGCGATTTGGACGCCGATGCAATCAGAAATCGGAAAATCGGTGGCCCTATTCATGGATCTGACGATACGGTAGTTATACAAATTAACCCTTTTTGAAAATTCGATTTAGGTTTTTGAAAAAATTGAGATTCTCGCGCGTTAGTTTGAGGTTCGTCTTCTTGCTTAAATATATGGTTGAGTAAGTAATGAGTTTGACTATTTCATTTTTTTTTCCTCTTTTTGTTGGTGGGAAATGAAAAATTCATAATTTCAGCTTTTCTGTATTTTTATTTTTTTCTTCTTTTTTTTTGTCTTGGTCGAGAAAAATCTTTGAGTTGGCTGATTTGAGTTTAATTTTTCTTTTTTTTATAAATATTATATTGTATTCTCTGATGCTAGTATTAATTCATGGTTATCAAGAAGATAAAGACGATTCTGCATATGAGACCAGTTCCGTTTTGTCTTTTCTAAATCAGTTTTCTTTAAATTTGTACTTTCACGGACATGAAAGTTGTCATAAATACAGATATCTGTATAAGTAGTTTCTTTGATTTATTGTTGAGATTTTACCTGAGGTTAACGATTATAATATCTGCTTTGTATTGTATTCCTGCAGGAAGAAAATGCTTCGAAAGCGACAGACATTCTTCAAAGTACATATGCTTTCGAAGTCATGAAAACATAGAAACTGATCATTTTCTGTTAATTATAATTTAAATAAAATTGTGGCATTTACTTTTGGACAGGAGGGTCTATTGTGAAGTCTGGCCCCTCTACACCTTTGCCAGACAAAAAGTTGTTGTTGTTCATCCTTGATAGAGTTCAAAAGTATGCCAATTTCTATGGCTTTGACATAGCATGTTCGTTTTCATTATTTTTGGATGAAGTGATTTCTAATCTTGATTTGGTTTTTTGAATGTTGTTGTTTTGCAAAACTTGAAGGAAGGATACATATGGAGTGTACTCTGACCCAGTTGATCCAGAGGAGGTGAACTCTGTTCCTTTATTGTTAAGCGTGTTGATGTGAATTCATTTGTTTTGCTGTGTCTTATTTGTTAGAGTTTGTTACACAGCTTCCTGATTATCATGAGATTATCAAGAATCCCATGGATTTCAGCACATTGCGGAAGAAATTAGAATCCGGGGCATATGCTAATTTAGAACAATTTGAGGCAAGTCTGTAATTTCATGTTTAACAATCCTTGATGCTTCTCCCTGAACTAATCACTTGGCTGCTTGTAAACACAGCTCAGCTTTTTGCAATTTTTTTTAGAATGGAATCTAGTTTGATTCTTCACATAGTTAGTTTCATGCAATACTTTCTGTGAAAGCTACAACATCCTGTTTGCCAACTAGTCGTTGACATTATATTTCTGATTTCCTCTCGTTTTTTTCTGCAGCAAGACGTGTTTTTAATATGTACAAATGCAATGGAATACAATACAGCAGATACAATATACCATCGACAGGTTTGTCTTGGCTTATAAACTTGCTATGCTACTTCCTTTTCTAATCATCTATCTCTGGTTGTGTATCTTGGGCTATAACAGGCACGGGCTATGCTTGAGTTGGCTAAAAAGGACTTTGAGAATTTAAGACAAGAAAGTGATGGAGAAGAACCAGTGTCAGCGTCACAACAGCCTAAAGTGGTCAAAAGAGGCCGTCCTCCAGGCACAGGCCATAAGAAACAGCTTGAAAAATCTTCCATTGACTGCACTCCTGAAATTTCAGCTGATGCAGCAGCACTCATGCGTGGTGGAGATACCTCTAGATTATACGGTTCTTACAATCTAAGAAAAAATCCTCCTCCGTATGGATTCTGTCAAGCAGAAACTTCTGTTAGAATCAATCATAATAGCGAGAACCAAAGTGGCTTGTTGATAGATTGGGAGAAGGAGTTTCCACGTAAAGATCTTCCTTCTCTAATACTACCTTCTTCAGACTTTTTTGGCCAATACTTTTGTTGACGTAAATCATTTCTCTAGCTTCTGTTGTGAAGGCTGTCAATAAATACGGGATGAAAAATGTCGACGAGAGCAGGCGGGATACCTACAACCATTCCTTGCAAGAAATTT
This sequence comes from Lepidium sativum, assembly GCA_023374145.1. Taxonomy (NCBI): domain Eukaryota; kingdom Viridiplantae; phylum Streptophyta; class Magnoliopsida; order Brassicales; family Brassicaceae; genus Lepidium; species Lepidium sativum. The sequence goes on along the minus strand of JAKUCM010001272.1, from coordinate 15,501 downwards.
CAAGTTATACAACGTTTGAAGATGATTTAAAACAGCTAACTCCAGTAAGTGTTAGCAGAATTCAGAAAGTTCTCCTTGGTTTTAGGAAATAAATAATCTTACTGTTGATTTCTTTATTGACCAGGTTGGGTTGAGAACTGAATATGGGTACGCTAGGAGTCTAGCTCGATATGCAGCAAATCTTGGTCCTGTTGCTTGGAGACTTGCCAATAGAAGGATTGAAACAGTGTTACCAAGTGGAACCCAATTTGGTCCCGGGTGGGTAGGAGAGAACCCGGAAGCTCCCCCGAATCCTCCTCAACAACTCTTAACGTCGGGAAAGCAAAAGTGTCTGAATGACTTTGCATCTGATGATCATCATCATTCAAGCCGAATCATATTTCCCTCAACTTCTGTCTCAAGCTCTAGCACAGGAAACGGACATTCTAATCATGAAAGCAAAGAGTCTGCACCAGCTGCTGGGGGATTGAATCAAGAAACTGAGAGCAATGGTCTAGTAGTCCATGGTTTAAGCGGAGACCATAAACCAAACCAGATGCTGGAAACAGATCTCTCGCAACCAGACATATTTCCTAATAAGAAGCAAGAATTTCACTGGTTGCAACCGGATTTCAACACCAGGCTCGTCTCACCAAACTCACCGGGCTCTAACCATCAGCGAGGTTCATCACAGCATCCAGATTTGGCATTACAACTCTAACAAATTCCTTAAGCTTCACCAGTCTCAGAAGAAGGAGAGGTATGTAATTGTTGATACGAGGCTGATAAATATGAAAAACGGTCTATTCCACCATAAACTATGTTGCTTTGGCTGTTATTATACACGAACTTATGATCCATGCCTTTTACTACATGAACTTGCATTAGTTTTGAATTTACACCATGAACTTTGAAATCATGCCAGTTCCACCAATATAATTTGCTGACTAGGATTCCATGTCAAATCCATGTCTCGACAAACAAAACATCATTAATCTTACCTTATCTGCAACTTCAACTCCAACATTATCACACCTCCTTGTGTTATGTCCAAACACCACCACACTTTCCACAATGAATAATTTGTCTTTCTCTTGCAACTTTTTCTATTGAAACTTCGCTCCTAGTCTTTGTTGGTGACTCATTCCTCTTATATTTCGTCAAAACAAAAGAATAACTAAGAGTGTACTCACAAGTTGTATGATAATAAATTTGTACAATCAAATTAGAGTTGTGAATGTGTTTTGACTTTGGTTTCACCTGCTAATGAGAGACACTTGCGTCCATATCATCTGGAAAAAAAAATCTGTTTTTCTTCGATAAGTCAGTCCACATGATAAGTAAACCACTTATTTTAGTTCCAACCGTCAAAGAAAACAAAATGTCGGGAAAAAAACAACACAAGGAAGAAAGAAACGACGCATAGTTCCAAAATTAGGTGCATCAAAAATTTTGTTAGTTTGCTCTCGTTTTTATTTCTCCATTAGCAGGGAAAATTACAAAGAAAAACCATAATTTACTATTAAATAAAAACATTTGTACACTTTTAGTTCTCTGCAATTGAAACGACTTCTCTCTTTACTAGGAGACAAATCCTAGGTTTCTTTTTGTTCTGTTTCCTGAAGCTGGGTTTAAACCAGCTCTGTCTCTGAATCCATTTTCTTCCCCATTGTTGTTATCTTTTGGGGTATTAATATCATCATCGTGAGGTCATATATTTGAGGAACATGAGGTGCTTCTCTTGTCTCAACACGCAAACCAATGACATGAGAATCAACATTGATGCCCTTTCCGACCAAACCGATTATTCTCCAGGTCCTTGAGAAAATTCTATCTTTTATTCCAAAGTCTCCACTTTTTTTTTGGTTTTATCATCCAAGAAAGTTATATCATTTGTTAATTTTCTTGTAGTATACACAAGAAGCAATTCTATAGGAACAAGCTCAAAATCTGGCATTTTAGGTAAGGACATTATGGAAAAATGTTTTTAAATCTTCTTTGAAATCTTGATGAAAAACAAACGCTTGTTTTCTGGGTTTTGGTTAGTCAATGGGAAAGTGAACAGCTCTAAACCAGGAGGTGGTGCACGGAGTTTCACGTTCAAGGACTTAGCAGCCGCAACAAAGAATTTCCGGGACGGGAATTTGATCGGGAAAGGAGGATTTGGGAGTGTCTACAGAGGACGTTTAGATTCAGGACAAGTAAGTAAAACTCACAAGCTTTGTTTTTCAATCAGATGTTGTTGTATTATAAGAGCTTTTAAGAAGTTTATGCGAATTGAGCAGGTGGTGGCGATCAAGCAGTTGAATCCAGATGGACATCAAGGAAATCAAGAATTCATAGTTGAAGTTTTGATGCTTAGTGTCTTCAATCATCCAAATCTAGTAACTTTAATCGGTTACTGTACTTCTGGTGCTCAGAGACTTCTCGTTTATGAGTACATGCCAATGGGTAGCTTAGAAGATCATCTTTTTGGTAAGTGCGTTTCCAAACTTTCATCTTTTTACTATGATGGCTAGTGGCTTCTTTTGGTACCGAAGGTCCAAAGGGTCTTAGGTTTGAATACAATCTTTGGGAAGGATATTGACATGGGCTCCTCTGTTTCCGAGAGTATGTACGGTCCAAATGCGTCGATCCTTATTGTCTGAGATTCTTGTCTGTTGTAGCAGATGATGTGGAATCTCCATTTATATGAATTAACCTCACTTCTTGTTTAACTCAGATCTTGAGCCTTATGAGACACCGCTAAGCTGGAATACACGGATGAAAATTGCGGTTGGTGCAGCTCGTGGAATCGAGTATCTTCACTGTAAAATAAGCCCACCTGTGATTTACCGTGACTTGAAATCTGCAAACATTTTGTTACACAAAGACTTCAGTGTCAAACTCTCTGATTTTGGACTAGCCAAGGTTGGTCCTCAGGGAAACAGAACACATGTGTCGACTCGAGTCATGGGTACTTACGGATACTGTGCTCCAGAATACGTAATGAGTGGCAGATTAACCATTAAATCAGATATCTATAGCTTCGGTGTAGTGTTGCTTGAGCTGATTACTGGGAGACAAGCTATTGATATGAGTAAACCTAATGGAGAGCAGTACCTTGTAGCTTGGGTAAGTAAAACTAACATTTGTTAAACCGAATTAAACCGAAACTGATATGTTTGATTAAACCGCGTGTTGTCTTCTTCCGGTTTATGCAGGCTCGACCGTATCTTAAGGACCCTAAGAGATTTGGAGAACTAGTTGACCCATTGCTACGAGGAAAGTTCCCAAATAAGTGTTTGAACTACGCGATTGCTATAACCAATATGTGTCTGCACGAAGAAGCGAATAAACGACCCAAAATAGGAGACGTGGTGGTTGCATTTGAGTATATAGCTGCTCAGAGTAAATCTTATGGAATTCGGAAAGTGGCTCGCAAATCTACGGACTCTAGCTGCTACGAAGTTGTATGAATCATAAGTAAAAACCTCTGTTATAATCAGAAGGTTCCTTATAAGACCACCTGATATATGAATTTTTCCCCGGGAGTTTTCTCTTTCTTGGTGTTTTTTTTGTTTATTCAGCTAATTGAGTATATGATTTGGTTGGATAAAAGAAGAAGTATTTTTGGATTAATGTAAATTGTGCCTGTTAAAGAAAAACACTAACGTTCAAATATATAAATTATATATAGGTAAATGTAACTTTTTCAATAAAATAAATTGGATCCATGTCGAATTATTTTCATGATTAAATATCTCAACTAATAGTTTATGTATGTAGATTTCGAATCTATCCTATTATATATGAAGACCTTTCAAACATTAACTTATGTTGATGATCGAGTTTTGTTGATCTAAAATTTTTTTCTAAACTTCAAACTAAATTATAACAAATATGTGATCTTTTAAAGTAGAATCGTAGTAAAAAAAAAAGATAATCACATTTAAGTATTTGATGAAACAGCAAATGACATTTAGTCTACTGGTAGGTGGTAAGTCCACAAGAGACATGCGCACTTGCACATTTTGAGATCGAATTTCCCGCTTGCATTTGTAAGAATTTGGCTAATGGACCGGCCATTTGTGATCCAATGTTGACGAAAAAAACGTATTTGATGAAACACATATTTTTCCGGAAAATCAACACATATTGGTGAGTCATGAATATATACGTGAATAAAATTTTCAAATGAGCTATGAATATTCCGATTCTCTGAATATATCTTAAATTTAAAACATCGATTTCAGATTAGATGTAAGAATGTGACATGCATGATTCACATATGTAGTCAAATGCAAAGTCGTTTGAATTATATCTTACATGAAGAGAAAAATGAAATAATTAATACAAAGTAGTAGTAGGTGACTAATTGAATTACGCGGACGAGTCGAATATATTTATAATAACTTGTTCAACACTTTCCGATTTACACGGTCACTTACAATTTCCAAAACTATATAAACATACAATATCCATATTATTGCAATTTCTATGATTGAAGAATATAAAAAACATCTGCGCACGTTTTTAACGTGATCTCGTCAGAAGATAATTAATTTTACAGAAAGAAATAAATTAAAGTAAAGCTAATTAAAACCTTATCTTTCATGGGTCTTGGTGTCTTTTATGACTTATTATATCCACTATCAATTTTTTTTGTCAACGCAAATTATATTGGATCATAACTGGCCGGCTCAATAGCCAAAAATTTACATAATGTAGATAAGGGAACTCGATCCCAGATTGTGCAAATGAGATGTCTTATATGGACATACCGTCTGCCACTAGGCTAAGAGTCATTCGCCTATCAATTTTTTATTTAGACTGTTAATAACAGCTTTTGTGAAAAAAAGCAAAGCAAATATGCAATTTGGTACTAGTTTTGGTTTAAATCCCTTTAATATAAATAAGATAAGATAGTAAAGTTTTAATTATCAAATTATTATGCTGGGATAAAAAAAGTATAGAACTTTCATTTTAGAAAAATTCGATCTTTAATTTTATTATGAACATATGTCTTATTTTTGTGGTGTATTTGGTGTTGTATGATAGTTTTCGTATGAAATTTATAGTTTTTTTCTAGTTGATTTTGTCGTAATATTTTTTTGGTCATTTTAATTTAAACTATTATTGTCAAATATAAAATTTTATTTTATGTTGTTCATTGAATCTACAATTAGTTTGGCAAAGTTAGATTCCCTTTCTTCTATATTCTTAAATTGTTTATTTAATTACACTACAGTTAAAGTGGAAGTGTTCGAGCTTACTTTGTTGGTGTTTAATCTCACCTAAACATATACTTCGATTCAAAAGCACATGACTTTATATTCTTTTGAAAAGGTCTGACATTTGACTGGATCAAAATTACATTGTACTTGGTTTTATTTTTGATTCTTTATGTAAAACACTTTAAATTTCACTGTTCATTAAAAATATATATTGTTTTATAATTTAAATACTATATATTTGAGATTCTCGTTTCTCTAGTTTGATATTTTGTTCTTTTTTTACTTATTTACACACACATTTTGTCGTATTTATTCTATTGTTTTTTCGGCATGAAAACAAGAAATCTGTTTGCTTTTTGACTAATATGCTATGAGAGATTAGTGGGAACTGGATTTAGATAGATTCGGTTGATTCTAAGAGTTCAGAGATTTTCTAAGTTCTCAAAGAGATTTGTAGGTCTACAAAGTGATTTCAGTATACAATATACCCAACAACAAAAATATTCTTATAACTTTATAAGATTTAAAGAATATATAAGGTATTTTGATAGCTGTGTGACTAAAATTGTTAAGAATTCATTTCTAAGTAATAATAGATTTTAATACACTTATAAAATCACTTAAAACCCAAAACTTTTTGAATTACAATAGATTTTTGAAAGGAAATGATAAATCATCAAACCAATAAACAATGTGTTTTATTGATAGTATTAGAATCCGTACACCAATAAAAATATTTTTAAAAATTTCAAATTTTTCAAAGAAATAATAGGTAGTCATCAATTAGATGCTTCAATCTTTATTTCGAAGATTTTACACAAAACTAGTATTATATTTACTTTTATTCCTAAAATTTTAAATCTCAAAATTGATCTTGTTATCCGACATGTTAAAGAGCTTTCTTAAAAATTCTCATATGTAGACTTTTTTGTCCTTTAATTGGCTATCTTCTCTAATATAATGAAAATCATACTTAGGGGAAAAATGTAGTTAACTTGATCGTAAGAGATTTTATGTTTTTCTCAATGATTCTTAAAAATAATTAGGAAATTATAATATTTGTATATATTGAAAAGAAATGTTCTTTTATCGTCTGAATTATACTAAAACCAGGTGAAATATATTGCTTGAATTATACGTTGGTGGGAGATGAATTTTTTTTTAAAGATGGCTAAAAAGGAAAGCTAAAAATATAAAACCTGGAAAAAGTTAGGTTAGAACCTTTAAATAATTAGACTCAGTAATTTGCTATTTCAAACTTAAAAACTGAAACACCAAATACTACAGGAAATTCAAACTAATGATAAAGTTTTTTTTTTTTTTAATAAATAATCATTGGATTGACAACAAAATCTAATTTATAGTTTAAGTTTTTAAAATGGAGTAAAATGAGATACTTATTACTTCATACATAGTTAAACCAGAAGTAAATCATTGAATCATTTGTTTTTTGGCAATAGAAAAATTTCTTGAAATGTATTTTGCAAATGAATATTTTTATATTAAAGGATCCATCGATCATCAAAGTCTCAGTTATTATTTTTTTCCCTATTTTTTTTTATAAAGTATTTTGATCAATTTGCATCATCATTCTTAATTAAAATACGTGTATTAATACATCTAATTTACAACTTTATGCAATTACGTTAGTCAACTGCAACGAAACTTGCACATATATCAACCTCACTCACATACATTAGCAAATGATTTTAAATCAGAAATTTATGATTTATAAAAGTTTTCTTCGATCTGTGTCCCAACTACTGAGCACTGACTTGTATGCCATTTCACATATTTCCCTCAATTTCTCTTACAAAAACGAAATTTCCTTTGGTGGACCATTGAGCTTTTTAAAACCTGACTAAAATTTTGTTTTTGTCGACAAGTTTACTGTATTATATTAAATTATTTGGGAGGTCTATTGTATTTTTTACAACCAAACTAAAATTTTGTTTTTTCAACAAGTTTCTTTGTTGCAAATGGCATCTAATCTAGTGACAGACTTTAAATCTACTTAAAACAGTGTATTTGCATAATTTGGGATCGAGTTCTCCTACCTATATTATGTAGGAATTTGACTATTGAACCGGCCAATTGTGCTCCAATATAATATGCCGTTGATCAAAAAAAAACTTTTTTGTGTATATTGAATTTTTGGGAGCAATGAAAGTTAGCATATACTATTAGAAGATTGCTTAGTGACTATTCATATGTAAGCAAATTTTTTTATTTGAGTGGCTTTTCGTTTAATAAAATATAGATGATTATTGACAAAAAAAATGACGAATATTTTATTTAAATACAATTATGCGATAATCTTCACGTCTACAAGTTATAAGATATATTCTATAATCTAAAAAACCGAATGATAAAAAATAAAAATAAAATTGTAAAAAATGTTTTTGAGTCGTGTAAATTCTTTTAGGAAAAGAAAATGTGCTAGTTAGTTCTCCTAACTAAAAATCATTTTCAGAATTCTGAACTAATAATTATCGTGATTTTGTTGAAATCAAATACACTATTGTTTTTAAAGCAAGAGTAACCACTAGATTTAAAAGAATTCAACAATTTTTGTTAATTTATTTGGAAACATAAATTAATATCTAGAGTGATATCAATCTACCACAAAAAAAAAAACTATTGGAAATGAAGGTTCCACAAGTATATTAAAATTTGAGATGATGATAGGGGACATGAATATTGCCAAGGTAGGAAATAAGAAAATAGCGTAAATGAATAAAGGCCAATTAACGTTGAAAATTTTGGCAATAAAATATATATATTAAAACACTAGCCAATCAAGTTATAATCACGACGAAATCAAACCTTATAGTATATATTAATTGATTGATAGATCCCTCAACACAGAGTTTTTGCCTGGTCTTTCCTCTCTGTTTCTCTGTTTCTCTGTTTCTTCCTCCATCTTCCAATTCTAACCCAAAAACAGAAAACGAAATTGGTAAAAAAAGATCACTATCTTTAATTTTATGATCATAAAGATTACATAAACAGAGGAAAACAGAGTAAGTAAAGTCGAGAGCTTTGTGTGGTCTTAATGGGGAACTTCTGTCCTGGCTCTGGATCTTTAACTGTTCAACATGAACAGAATCCTGTCTCCACAAAACCCATCCCAGGTTCATAGACACATTTCTCTGTTTTCTTCTTTTTGTACTTTGTTTATTCCCAAATCCAAACACTTTAGATCCAAATTCTCCTCCTTTTTTCTCTGGTTTCGGATTTTAATGGTACCCTCTGATGATTCTCTTCGAGTCCTTAACTTTAACGGAAAGAGAAAAAAAGCAAACTTTTTCTAGGGTTTTTGTTTTCTTCTCAATTTTGAAAATGTCAATGCTTGCTCTGTTTTGTTGATGATGTTAAACTTTTATAATGAAAGTTTCAGTCCATTCTTATGTGGTCCTTGTTTCTATATGTATTTGTAGTGAGACATGTTCAAAATCCAGATACTAAAAGGGCTCCTCCGGCGATGATGACGATTCCGGCGAATAGAGAAACAGGGCAAAAACCGAGATCTATCGATAATCCAACTCGTGATAAACCTCAACAGAGACCAAGATCCGTCGAAAACGCACCAAAATCCGTCGATAAGCCGCCATTAAATCCGGTGGAAGAAAAAACGATATCAGGTGAAGGTAAAAAGTCAGTGCCACCAAGTGGGAAGATAGTGACACCAAATTTGAAGATGTTCACATTAGTGGAGCTTAAGACAGCGACAAGGAATTTCCGACCAGAATCGGTGATCGGAGAAGGTGGATTTGGACAGGTTTTTAAAGGATGGGTTGAAGAAAAGACATTAATTCCGTCCAAACCTGGTGTCGGAATACCAGTCGCCGTTAAGAAATCACATCCTGATAGTGAACAAGGCTTACATGAATGGCAGGCAAGTTACTTCAAATCCTCCTCTTTTACTATAATTTAGTTTGAATTAAAACATTTATAATTTGTTTTGCATTGGTGACAACGAAAGAGTTAAAAATATTAATATTTTAATAATAATTTACTTTTTAATTAGATTTTTATTTTACATATTAAATTTAACTATTCCTATAGTTATATGTTGCAGGATAGTTTCTCATTAGATTTCTCATATTTTTTTTATTATTTTTAATGATGAAATTATTAAGAAACTCTGAAAAAAGATTGTTTTAGTTACTCATTTTTATCAAACTGGTTGAAAGAAAAACAAGTAATAAAAATGAAGGTCGTTTTAAAACAAATGATTAGATTTTATAGTGTTTTAGTTTTCTTTTGAAATGATGATAAATATTTGGAAGTATTTATAACTGAATAATCTGGTATCGTCACCGGTCTCACTAGAAATAGTAAATATTATAATTTATATTTTTCATTTGCTTTAGTACCTAAAAAAGAAGAAGAAGTCAATTTGACATTATGCCGAAAAAGGAAGACGAAGTCAATGGCTATATTACGTCAATTTAATTTTTTTTTTTTTTTTGACAACTACGTCAATTTAATTAGAAAGTAACAATACATATTAAACAGTCAATGAGATATTATTCAATGAGACATAATTACTCATTATATAATGACATAATTCGATGTTTTCTTGTGATGGCGCGTGTGAAATTAATTCTCTTCATTTGTGTTACGTGTCTCCAGCTACAAAATTCCCTTCTAGCTAATAATTATCAAATAAAAATTCTGAAAAGAACATTCACAACCATATATATTGTAGATATATGGGACTAATATCTTTATGATAACATGTAATCTTTGACCTAGCCATCCTCAAGGAACCATGATAATAAATAATTATCTGCTTTTGAATGATAAACATTATATATATAATGTAATTGTTTACCAATTAAAAAAAAAAATATATATATATATATATATTGGATATATAAAAGTCAATTATCCTAAAACACAATTTACTGTTTTCATCAAATCATTAAATCATTAAATGTTTATTTGTGTTGTTTACTCACTAAAATTCAACTCTAAATAGTCGAATGAATGGCAAATGACTCTTAGTTTAGAGGTAGGTGGTAAATTCACTCCAGATAGCTCATTTGCACAATCAAAAATCGAGTCCTTCAACCTACTTTATGTAGGAATTTGGCTACTGCACCGACTAACTGTGGTCTAATATTATTTATCCTTGACAAAAAAAATAGTCGAATGGTTCAGTTCGACCAAAAAAAGGAGTCGTATAGTTCCACATAGTTTGAGGCATTTGAGTTATCAATCATATCATATCGATATTACATTTTTATTGGATAAAATTGCTAATAAAAGTGTTGATATTTTGTGAAATACAATTGCAGTGTGAAGTAAGATTCTTAGGGAAGTTTCATCATCCAAACTTGGTGAAGCTCTTAGGTTACTGCTGGGAAGAGAATCAGTTCCTCTTGGTTTATGAGTATTTATCTAAAGGAAGCCTTGAAAATCATCTCTTCTCAAGTATAATTTCTATTCATCCTATCATTTTTTGTGTTAGTAAATTACCTTATCTTATATATATATATATATATACAAATATTTACAAACATATGTATGAAATGATAATGCAGGATTAGGAGCAGAAGCATTGTCGTGGGACACACGTTTAAAAATAGCCATTGAAGCAGCTCAAGGACTTGCCTTTTTACATAACTCTGAAAAGAGTGTTATTTACAGAGACTTCAAAGCTTCCAATATTCTTCTCGATTCCGTACGGTTTCTAAACAAAAAAAACTGCATGCTGTTTTTCTACGTTTACCTTATTTCTTACTAACACGTATTGCCGTTTTTTACAGAACTTCAACGCCAAGCTTTCTGACTTCGGTTTAGCTAAACTCGGTCCAATCAATGGATACTCACACGTGACCACACGTATAATGGGCACACAGGGTTATGCAGCTCCTGAATACATGGCCACAGGTCACTTATATGTACGAAGTGATGTTTACGGGTTTGGAGTGGTATTATTAGAAATCTTAACCGGTTTAAGAGCATTAGATCCAAACCGACCATCTTCACAACAGAATTTGATAGAATGGGCTAAACCGGTTTTGAGTCAGAAGAAGAAGATTCAGAAAATGATGGACCCAAGGTTAGAGAACAAGTATCCACTTTTGGCAGTGGTTAAAACTGCAGGGCTTATTCTAAGGTGTATTGAGGCTGATCCAAAGAACCGACCAGGAATGGATGATGTACTCAGAGAATTAGAAATTGTAAGGACTATTAGAGAAGAACCAAAAGAAGAGAAGCGTAAACGAAGTAGTGGTGGTTCAGATCATAACCGGGTTCGTGGTAATGCTTCACCACATCATGGTCGTAGAATTGGTCGAACCAGATAGTTAAAGAGTCATATTGGTATACTCACACTATATAAACAACATAAAAATACAAAATGTAACTTTTTTGTTTCTTTGGTAGTAATTATTTGTTATTAATTTATAGAGTTAGTGAGACATTTGTGAAATTTAGCCATTAATTTATATTTAGTAAAAGTAATAAAATATTTGTTTTGTTACAGAAAACTATTTTTTAATACTTTGGATAATCCTGTTCCATAGAAAGATCATGAGTTATGCACTAGTAAGAGACTTTTCTCTAAACCTGATTTATGCACGAATTACTATCTTCCCAAATTCTAATCATAATAATTGATACTTTTCAAAAATGAATATTTACTTATACCTATTTATAAACATATAAAAATGTAGCTAATCTGAAATTATGGAAGCATGTAAAAAAAAACAGTTTATTTGCATTTTTAAACTAACAACATATTTCAAAAAGTAGTAAACACAGTTTTTTTTTCTTTTCTAGATACTAAAGAAAACCTATGAACAATGTTTACAAATACAAACTATATGCAATCTCTGTCTTTTCTCCTAATATGTCTGTTTGTCTTCTTGTCATGAAGGACATCCACTGGCAGAAGAACGTTCAGGAAGATAAGAAGAAGAGAGCTGAAGCAAAAGCTTAATCGTTTGTCCAGGAAAAGATCTGCAAACATCTACACATTCCTCTACATCTTCATCACATCTCAACAAAACCCATTCATTGTCTTCATCTAAGTATTTAAGATCATATCTGCTCACATCTTCTATGCTAAATCGTTTTGCTATTTCCCACAATAGATCTTTTAACCTACGTGAGTTTCGCATTCTAAACCGGATCTTCTCTTCCTCATAGCTTACCTTTATCCTCAAACTATCATCCTCATGTGATGATGTTGATGGTGATAACTGTGTGGTTTGTGTTTCCTTATAAGATTTTGAAACAGTAATTGTCTCTGATCTAGTCTTATCCAAAGGATTTTCCTTGATTACTTGTGTTTCACTGGAACAGCTTGAGCTGTGACTACATGAAGAAACAGGAGATTTTGCAGGCTGTGAATGTGAAGAAGACATGAATGTTGTCTTGTTGACTTGTTGTTGTAGTGATGCTTCTGGTGAAGAAGTTAGATTTGGGAAATTCGAGTAGAAAGAGCCTATAGGAAGATGATGACCTGAAACACCTTCAACTGAATCAATGACTCGTTGGATTTTCTGAAGTGAATGACCAACTTTCTTAATCTTTCTTGATGGCCATCTCTGTATCCCATGTTGCCTGCAGATTCTCTTCAATGTCGTTGGACAAACTGAAAACAAATTCCAAGATCAATAACACAATCTCTGATAAATCAAAGTAGATTTACAATGTAAATGTTTTACTTACCACCAATACACTTGGCAGCATCTTTGAGACTCCCTGCAAAATATTGGCGAAGAACATCTAACGTTATGCTCTTTTCGGCTTTTGTTCGCTTTTTCTCAGTCATAGTACTGAAACCACTAGCACTAGAGGAAAAGGTATTCTCATTAACATTCAAACCTTTTCCATAGTCAAAGCCTAGCTCACCCAATTCTGTTGTTCCTACATCTGATGCTAATCCCACATTTTGTGGGTTACTGTTACTCTGATGTAGTTCAGATGTATTCTCTATCTTTGGCAATGTCTCTCCTTTCTCTATGACCTCACTCGCCATTAAATTTCCCTCTTCTTCTAGTTCCTTCTCCGTGACTGTCCTTAAGCTTCTAGGTACGCGTGCCATTATAGTGGAAAGAGCATTCAACATTATCCTCTGTTCCTCGATATCTCGACAATTTTTAGGCAAAAAGAACTCTAAGACGAAATCAGCTGAGCCTGTGTGGATACAGCGTAAGCGTATAGCTACTGTGCCATGCAAACCAAACATATTTGCGTGGTGAGAGAGAGGGTACTCGGATTTCTTGTAACTAGAAACATCAGAAGAAAAGCAAGGACCATTTGTTAAAAAGGCTTCCCCAACAACACCTTGACCTTTCAAAAGATGATGCTCAGAGCAAGCCTCGTGGAATTCACGGACGGTAGGATCCCCTATATAGCAAGCATCATCAATTGTAGATACACAACGGATATAGTTCTCATCATTATGACGGCAACCGGTTTTGCTTTGTTTGAGACAAGAGACCCATGTTTGTGCTAATGGTAGTTTATGTGTCTCACAAGCACATCTCAAGAGGTTTCTGATTTCAGGTAATGCAGCTTGGTAGGAGAAGTCAGGCCCCTGCTTCAAAAACGATTTAGTATGTTGTTAAGTAAGAAGCTATAGGAAGACCGCGAAACGTTAGGAGCTTTTACCTTTAGAGAAGGCGAGATAGGAACTTCAGTGCTCCTAAGATCAACTGCCTGCGAAGAAAATAAACAATTCGCTAAGTTCCAAGTAAGTGTATTTCAAAGACAAAGGAAACAAAGCAAAAGAAAAAAAAAACCTGAAGTGCTCTGCAGATGCTTTCAAGGTCAGGACTCAATTTAACCATTTGTGTGGTCATTACAACCTCGATAACACCTAAGCAACTCTGACTACCTTGTTCAAACACAGGAATAGCTAACGTTCCTCGAACATCGCAGTCTTGAGCATGTTGAACTCTCGGATACTCCTCACTCTTGAAAAACCTCACATCAGGAGTCCATTCAGGAACCTTCCCCAAGAAAACCCTTCCAGGCAAACCAACCAAGTCCCTGGAACTGGAATTAGAATTCTCCTGTTCAGCAGAGAACTCATAATTCACAGAGATCTCTCTATAATGAGCAAGTCTTTGGCACATTGGATCATGGCTAAAAGGTTGTTCCTTTGTGGTTAAAACTCGCTTACCAGCACTATCCACAGGCACCCACAACTGAATAAGAGAGCGTCTTTCACTTGTGAAATCTTTAATGTGAGTCACTGCTTGAACCAATCTCTCCATAACCGAGGAGCCATTACTACTTGGTCCAATCCACCATCGTCTGTTAAGGCTAGAGAGATCTCTCCCTTGATGATCCTCAAGACTCGATTTTTCTCCACAATCTTGACCGTAAATCTGAGAACAGCTAGTAGATGGGCAGATTGCATTGTCTTGCGTTGGAGACCACATGAATGAAGAAGGATCAAAAGGGACAGTGGAGGTTGAAGGACTAACATTAAGAAACTCAGATGCATCTGTTGTCCCTAACCAGCAACCTTCTAGTAGTAATCCGTCCATGAATGAAGAATCCATAGCCGGATCCATGGGAAGAGAATTGTTATTCATGGCTCAAATTAACCAAGCAACATCTGAAAAAGAAGAAGTGGAAATTAGGTTATCTCCTCTTGATTACTCTTCACTTGTTTTCTTCATATCAATTACACTTACACAGGTTGGCAGTAATCATGAATCTTTCACAAACCATCAACATAAAAGATGGTAAAAATCACATTTGAGGAGGAGAATCAAATCAAGCTAAAATCTTGTAAATTGAAAAGAAACTGAGAATCAAGACAAAACTTTTTCTCTGTTGATTCCTACAAGTTGATTAAATACCCTAATCACTTGTGATTTAACATACACTGAATTAACCCCGATACTAAAGATAGAATCTTAAAAAAGTTTAACACTAATCAGATTCCTGATTAACAAAAGGAAATGAAAAGATGAAACCTTTGAAGTACAAAAATGGAGAAAAATTAGAAATGAAAACGAAAACGAAACTCACAAAAGAAGTCAGATTCTGGGAAGATTCCTGAAGTAAGATTAAATGTGTGTCCTTTATAATCGAAGATACTTGAAAAAATTGTCCCAAAAGACCACTTGTCTGAGAGACAGGAGAAACAGTTGAAACACCCAAATGTGAGGGAAAAGAAAGCTGTAAAGATGTCTTTGATGGGTATGTCCCTGGTTTAGAAGTAAGGTACCTCTTACCATTTTCAAACCAAACAAAATAAAAAAAATTGTTCAACTTTTTTGGGAAAATAATCATTTCTGGCATCGTTGTCTCATGTACGCATCTAATT